>VWYK01009323.1:2400-20832 GCA_013399775.1 Semnornis frantzii | reverse complement strand
CCCGGGGGGCGGGCGGGGAGAAGGGTGGGTGGCGGGGGGAGGTGGTCCTGCGGTACCACGTGACGTTGGGCCCGCAGCCCGTCAGGAGCCGCCGCCGGGGTTTGGCGCCAATGATGGGGGGCGGGGCTGAGGGAAGGCGGGAAAGGTGCCCATTGTCTGCGAGCGGTGGGGGGGCCGCGGCCGCTGCCCGCTTCGTCCGGCCTTTGTTCCGCCCGGCTACCTCTGCGGCGCCGCCCCCGGCCTCCCTCTGCTGTCAGCCGGTGCTGCGCGGTGGCTGCCCCGCTGCTGCCCAGGAGGTAGTCCCGAGCTCCCTGCGGATGGGCTTCTCGGGCACATCCCCGGCTTTTCGAGTGAAACACGGTGTAAGACGGGCGGCTTTAAGTGGCTTGTACTGTCTTGCGGTTTTGCTTGGGGATCCAAGGTGCGGATGGGTCAGCTGGCTGCAGGCTGGCAGGGGTGGGCGAGACCTGCTTTCCAGGCGTAATCCTGCGTGACCTGAGCGTGACAGTAGATGCTTTTCTAACAGTCTTTAATTCAAACAAAAACCAAAACTGAAATTAACGAGTGTCTGCGGAAGATGATCAGCAGCGAACCAGTGTGTGAGCTCGGTCGAGATGAACAACCTTGAACGCAAGAGCTGCCCCTGGCTCTGGTTTCATGCCTTGGGAGAGCTCCGTTTCTGTTGTGACTGAATGGCTTGTTGTAAATACTTATATTTTGTTTTCAGAATGGAAGAGGAATTGGCAGCTCCTTCCACATCCACAGACAAGGCAGACAGGTGAGATTGGACATGGAGTTGTCAGTTACTAAAGAAATCCAAAGATTATTGAGCAGACCTTCAAATTGGTTAGGCTGGAAGTTTAACTGATGGCTATAGATGCTGAAAATTTGTGCTCACCAGCAATCTGCTCAAACCCGGTGCAACAGAACTTTTTAGGACTTAAAAATACATAAATACCAGTTTTCTTTAGGACGTCCTCAATCAGTGAGTTATTGCTGGGCAAGTACAAGGATGTGGCTAGTGCATTGTAGTACTCCTGTGGGCAGCTCCTCTTGCCCTAGGCCAGTGTAACAGATGGGGATGGAACTTCTGGAAATGGAACTATTGGGAGATTTAAAACCAAGATGTGAATCTATCATTCTTAAATCCATCATGCTATCTGAAATCATAACTTGGATTTATTCTTATTCTCGTCATAGTTGCCATCAGAGTTTGGTGAAACGCTAAAGTGCTCAGTGTTGTGTTGCTGTGCAACTTCTAAAGTATGTTCTTGAGCATCCCTGGTCATAGGAGATTTCAACTGCTTCTTAGAGCAGTTGATTGGAATTAACCTGTTTGTCTTTGGCTGTCAGAACTAAAAGTTTGTTTAGATTTAAGCAAGGACAAACAACTTCGTTGTTGTGTAGTGTTCCCCCTCACTGTCCCAATAGTTGCAGTCAGTGTGATGTATGCAACTCTTACATAAGCAACTTGGTTTTGAAAGCTGGATGTGAAGTAGTTATAGAAACCAACAGAGTCCTGTAGTTGACTTTCTAACATTTTTTTTTTCCTCTCCAGTATGGATGTGGATGGAGAATCAAAGAAGCTTTTGGGCTTAGGACAAAAACACTTGGTAATGGGAAATATTCCAGCTGCTGTTAATGCATTCCAGGAAGCTGCAAGCTTACTGTGAGTAGTAAAATGTATTTGTGTGTATTTTTAAAGAACCTGGCTATGTTTGTGTGGTTTATGAAGGGAAAATGGATTTGTTTTTTGTTTTAATAAATTGCATATGGTGCTACCTTTATAGCAACCAAGGAGAGGATGAATAAATTAACTCTGGTATTAAACAATGTGGTAGTTAGTGTGTGATTTAGACAGCTTTTGTCATAGCAATCGCCAGTGCAGCTCCCTAAGTAGGAAAAGGGATCTGATATTTTGCAAGGTATAGTTTTGATGCCTGTTAATATGAAAATAATGGAGTAGTGATACCTGCTAGTATCTGATTTACTGGTCCTGATCAATGTCTGAGGGTGATGCCTCTCTGTGGTTTAGATTAACTTGCTTTGGATGTTTGAGAACTGTGTCTAGTAAGGTGAGAAGAGCTTTTATTACTTGTTCGAAACAGTGGGAGGTGAGCCAAGAAACAGATTCCACCTGTCCAGGAAGTTTTAGTCTTCAGGTCCATGTATCAAAATCTAAAGTAGGAACAGGGAAATAATTCTTCATTGTTTTTGTAGGGGTAAAAAATATGGTGAGACAGCGGATGAGTGTGCAGAAGCTTTTTTTTACTATGGAAAATCTCTCCTGGAGTTGGCAAGGTATGCTAATAGTTTCTCACTTGATTAAGGCTCTGCCTGATGTAACAGAATTTCACCGTTGTGTAGACATAGTTACACTAGAACTTAGTACATGCAGAGCTGCATTGGGCAGGCTAAGTGTTATTGTCACAGGAGCTAAGGGACAACAAACTTCTGTTCCCTTCAGAATGGAAAATGGTGTGCTGGGAAATGCCTTAGAAGGGGTGCAAGTTGAAGAGGAAGGAGAAAAAGTTGAAGATGACTCAGCTTTACCAACTGTTGATGGTATGTAAAGCTGTCTCCCATGTGGAGGTACCAAACTGTTTTCTTCTCTAAAGGGTCCAAGTTTGATCCATTGATATCTTAGGTAGCCTGAATCATTCTATTTAAACTCAGCAGCCTGAATGGATGATTTGTTTCTTTATTCTTCTAAACTTGCTTAAAGCTGAAAAAAAAACTCTAAAAGTTGCAAGGACCTGGTCACTGAAAGCACGTGTCAAGGGTCACCAGATGTCTGTGCCCTGAAACACTGCCTTCAGCCTTGCTTTAAGCTTCACAGGCGACTTGAACTGCTTGGTAACATTGTAAGTCGTACAGTGTGTGTAGTAGGACAGATGGAAGTTTCTCTGTAAGGTCCAAGAACAATAAGTTTGTCACTACTTGCATCTGGAGGTAATACAGGAATTCCTGTCAATCCAGGCTATTAAGATGCTGGCACCTCTTGCTTAGCTGTGACTAAAAACGCTACCGCGCCAGACTGCACACTGCTTGAGCGGCCGCTTGCAATTACGCAGCCTGGGGAAGGGGAAGGGATTTGCGTAATTGAAGCTGTTAATGTTGGTTGTATCCCAGTTCCTTACACATTGAAAACGGAGCTTTTAAGATTGTCGTCTAACTCGATGACAAAGCAACACACTGGAGGGTCTGAGGGTGGTGTTGTCCATACCCATTAATGTGTTTATCACTAAACTCGAAGAAATGTTTATGCTTCCTCAATCATGTAGAAGAAGCAAGGGAGGAGTTGAGAGAACAGGTATATAACGCCATGGGGGATAAAGAAGAGGCCAAAAAGGCTACAGAAGAGTCTCCAGTGCTGTCCGAGAAGGAGATCAAAAAGGAGAATGTTGAAATTAAAGAGACTGCAGATGGAAAACCAACAGAAGCAACTCCTGATAAAAATAAAAAGCTTGAAGAGGCTGAAGAGAAGATGGATGTTTCTGTGGATGAAGAAGTAGCTTCAGAAGAGCAGAAGCCAGAAGTAGCTGTGGAAAAGGAGGCTGTGAAAGAGGAGTCAGCTATGGAAAAGGAGGAAGCAGAAAAAGAGCAGAAGTTGGTGTCTGAGGACAAGGTAGCAGAGACTTCTCAGAAGGAGAGAACAACAGAGGTGTCAGACAAGGAGGCAGAGGCAGTTGTGGAAGAGTCTGAAGCTGGAGAGAGTGTTGTGGAAGAGACCAAAGCTGGAGAAGCAGCTGCTGAAGAGAAGAAGGAGGCGGGAGAGCAGACAGCAGAAGCTGTAGAAAAAAAGCCAGCTGTGGAAAAGGGAGAGGCTGTAGAAGGGCAGGCAGAGACAGCTGTGGAAGAGGAGGAAGTAGCACAAGTGCCAGCAGAAGTGCAGGCAGCAGTTGCTGTGGAGCAGAAAGCTGCAGAAGGGAAAGCAGAGGCAGCTGAAGAGAAAAAGGTGGAGGAGAAACAAGAGCCGATAGAGACAGCCACAGAAGAGAAACCAGATGAATCTAAAGAGACAGAATCCTCAAAGGAACCTCAGCCCACAGAGGGCAAAGATCCATCTAATGACATGGAGGAAAAGGCTGAAGTAGCTGCTAAGGTAGAGAAAGAGGAAAAGAAAGATGACCTGATGGAAGAGAGTGAAGGTGCTAAGGTAGACAAAGAAGAGAAAGATGACCTAATGGAAGAGGGAGAAGGTAACAGTGAGAGGAGAAAAATACTTGTGGGTGGATGACTTGATGAATTTGTCTAACCATGGGTAAAAAGTGTTCCATTCAGAATTTTCTATTTGCCTTAGAATAAGGAAAAAGCACAGTAAAGGGGCTCTGGAAGGATTTTACATCCAAGTAAAGTTTCAAGGCATAGTGAATAGTCTGTCTAGACTAACGCTTAACTAACTGCAAAGCAAGTCTGACGTGAAAGCAAACTTAACAGCCCTGTGAAATATATAAGTAATGGCCAGGCTGGTGGAGAATACTGAATGGATGTTCACTTGCATGCATCTGGGTTTACTGCACTAACCTTCAAATAACTTGAAGCACAAGTTGCCTCTGGTTATGACTAACTTATTTCACAACAGCGAAGCAGAAAGATACGAAGAGATGAATACATAACAAAACAGTACCTTTGCTTTTGGTGGGGGGAAGGAGCTCTCCATTTCTGGTGGCAATTACAAGTGAGAATTTGGTTAGCAAATCTAAACTTAATTTGACCTGAAGCTTGAAGGCTTACTGCTGCTTTCTAGTGGTCTTCTAGCTAGCTAGCGCTTTTTCTGCCATTCTGCTTCCCTGCTTCATTACAGCTGTTTCCAGGATTCTGTTAAAGGAACCTTGTCAAACTTGTACACTTCACTGAAGCATTACTTGCAGTCTTAGCTGGCCAGTGCTTTCTGTTAACACTAGTTAATTAACGAGGTGATAACTGAAACTGAGTCAGTAACTCAGCTTCCCAGGAAGAGCTTTATTTTAGGAGTGGTAAATATGCAGAGTAAAATCGTTCTGGACACTAAAGGGGTTTGTACTGCTGAGCACAGTGAACTCTTGATGGTGGAACACCTGCCTAGCAAAGTGTCTGTCTGGACAGACTAGGAATATCTTCCTGTGCTTACATAGATACACAGAATCACACAGAATTAACCAGGTTGAAAAAGACCTCTGAGATCGAGTCCAGCCTATCACCTAATACCTTCTATTGGTAACCATGGCACTACTGCCTCATCCAGCCTCCTTTTAAATCCCTCCAGGGATGGTGACTACACCATCTCCCTGGGCAGCCCATTCCAATGGCCACTCATTCTTTCAGTGAAGAACTCCCTAACATCCAGCCTAAACCTGCCCTGGTGCAGCTTGAGGCTCTGTCCTGTTTTTCTGTCACCCTCCCAGAAGCGACCAACCCCCGCCTGGCTACAACCACCATTCACATAGCTGTAGAGAGCAATGAGGTCTCCCCTGAGTATCCTCTTCTCCAGGCTGCACACCCCCAGCTCCCTCAGCCTCTCCTCCTAGGGCTGTACTCCAGGCCCTCACCAGCCTGGGTGCCCTTATCTGTACACATTCAAGCACCTCAACCTCTTTCTTAAATTGAGGGGCCCAGAACTGGCCTCAGGACTCAAGGTGTGGCCTAACTAGTGCTGAGTACAGGGGCAGAAGGACTTCCTAGTCCTGCTGGCCACACTATTCCTGATACAGGCCAGGATGCCATAGGCCGTTTTGGCCACCTGGGCACACTGCTGGCTCATATTCCGCTGCTGTCAGCCAGCACCCTCAGGGTTCTCTCTGCCTGGCCACTCTCCAGCCATTCTGCCCCATCCTGTAGCTGTGCATGGGGCTGTTGTAGCAAGTGCAGAACCCAACACTTAAGACATGTTAAAACTCATGGCATTGGACTGTGCCCATCTATCAGTCCTGTCCAGGTCCCTCTGCAGAGTCTTCCTATGCTCTGTTAACTGTTGTTGTTTTCCCCTCAACTCTGCTAATGTGAGGACATTCTTGAACATCCTGATCTGGTGCTGGGTCGTTCCAGACTCCTCTCCTTAATATTTAACTCTTAACATCTTGTCTGTTTCATCTTGGTTTGAGCTGTTCTCAGACTTAAAGGTTTCCCCCCTGCAGTGGTAGGTGTGTGCTTTTGGGCAGTTGGTGCAATGAACTCACAGGTTCTCTGCACCCCACAAAGCTGCTGTTACTGTGGAATTAGCAGCCACAGTGTAAGAATTAAGTGCCAGTTTAGCATTGCACTCCAACTACTCTAAAGTTACTGGCTGTGCTCCTTCATTGCATACTTCCCCAAGATGTTTTTACTGGTAGAATAGATGATGCAGTGCTCCTGCACAGTATCAGATCAGTGCTACACAATAGCAGGTTCATTGAGAACATTGCCACTTAAATCTCTGATATGAGGAACACAAAGTCAGAGGCAGTCTTACTTGTTTGGCAGCTATCTTGCTGAAAACAGCTGTTATCTGTAGCACAAAGTCCAGCAGCTGACCAGTACCTCCAGGGCTGCTCAGAGTCCCAGGGCTTCACTGGGAGCTTACAGTGTATTTGTGGGAGCTGGTTCTATGTGAGTTTCCATTCTAGGCAGTATGAAGTTAAACTTGGGGCAAGGACTAAGGTAGCTTGGAACTACTTTACAGTGCCTGACACTTTCAGCAAGATGGCTGCTGCTGAGAATTTAATGTAGACCTGTACCCTTAACACATCTAACCCATCACCGGAAGGGTAAGGGCTGGACATAATGTACTCTGCCTGACTCCATGTGAAGCAACTGTAGTATCAACAAGTGTTCAGTAAGTCTTCTCATTCATCTGCTTGCCTTGCAGAAACAGAAGAATCTGATGAGGAAGATAAAGAAAATGATAAAGCTGATGATGATAAGGAAAATGAATTGACAGTGGAAGACAAGGTGAGGCTGCTGAGTTCTGTCCATGCTCATGGACAAGTGCACAGTTGGTCTCCATGTCATGTTAATGCCTTTGTAAAAGCTCACAAAGCTCATTTTAAACCAAGTGAAACTCCAATTCCCTTAGATTTAGCTTCATCTAAATAGCACCCTGACAAATCATCCACTTGGGATTATGTTGGTGCTTGGTGCCCTGTTAGCTCTTGGGGAAACCAAAAATCAAGGCCCTATCAATTAACAATATAAGCTTGTGCTTGACCTCAAACATCTTCACTGCAGGCAAAGTCTCAATTGATGGAATAACTTCAGCATGTGTGGGGTTTTTTCTCTTCTTGTAGTGGTAAACTTTTTTCCCTTGAAGAAATTTATTCCTTGACACCACCACTTGGGAACTCAGTGCTGTTGCTTGATGCAATATGTAACCAAGTCACTTAATCTTTAACACATTTTTAGTCTTTACAGGAAAGTGAGGAGGATGAAATTGGAAATCTTGAGCTAGCCTGGGACATGCTGGAGTTAGCAAAAGTTATCTACAAGAGGTAAATACTTAAGTCCTGATTTGGATGAGTGCTAGAGAAACTAAATTGTGTGCTATAAGCAATTGCTGAATGAGTCCTATTCTGATCAGGAACTGAAAACTGCTATATTTTTTTTTTTTTCTTGATTCAGACAAGAAACAAAAGAAGCTCAGCTCCATGCAGCTCAAGCTCATCTAAAGCTAGGAGAAGTTAGCATTGAATCTGGTAAGACATCCTAGTTCTTATGCACAAAGTGCTTGGTTCCACTTTCCATCACTTGTATTTTAAAATGAGTGGAGGTGAGTTAGAGCTGTTATAGTGAAAACAAAGTAGACTTTGTCTCTCTATGAAAGTGCAGCCATGTGAGGAGCTTTGGAATCAATGGCTGAACGAGTTGGTGCCTTGAAGAGGATAGTCCATGGTTTTCTACAACAGTGAAAGCTTAGAAGGATAAGTTTTATGTGTTAGCAGGTCAAACCCAGCCTCGTGTTCTGCTTTACAACCAAGGCGTGGTCAGCTTCAGAAACCTGGGACATGTGTTCATGTTGGACTAGTGATGAGTCAGAGTGCAGTAGGTGTCAGCACCATGCCACTTCAGAACATAAAGACTGCAAACAAGATGGTTGACTCTCTTAGACTTTCCAGAATCCCAGGGTATGATTAGGAAAGTTTGTTAGCAGCAGAAAAAAAAAGGAGTGGGAAGCAAGCCCCAGGTTTGTGGCTTCTAAAGCATCTTACCTGCCCTTTACTCAAATGTGTTTTAGTCTTTTGAAATCCAAGAACAGCGTAATCTTTATGGCAAGCATTGCAAATATTCTGACAGGTTAGGAGGACCAGGGCTACCAAGTGAGGGTTGTGTTTTATGTCACTAGAATACACACAATGGAGGGTTTGACTGGGAGGTAGCAGGGAACTGCCCTTAGCTCTAGATTCAAGTTCCAGTTGTGACCAGTTCCATACAATTGCTTGTAGCAGGTGAAATACCAGAATTTGCTTGCCTGGTTTTGACTTGGCTGCTTAGTTTTCTGTGTTGCTGTAAACAGATAAAGCACCCTTGAGAGAACCAGAGAATTGGACTGTAAATCTGAGGGGGGAGGCAGTGTTGTCACTTGATCTGAAAGCAGCCTGTTGCTGAAGGAGATTGCTGTGTTCAGGCTGTAACCAAGCATAACAAAACAGGGAGTCACTGAATATGGGGTTAGATCTTGCTTGTGTGAGTGTGGTTGGTAAGGGCCTCATGGCTCTCTTCTGCAGAAAACTACACTCAGGCTATAGAAGAGTTTCAGGCCTGCCTGGCCCTGCAGCAGAAGTACCTGGAGGCTCACGACCGCCTGCTTGCTGAGAGCCACTACCAGCTGGCACTGGCCTACCACTACAACAGCCAGTTTGATGAGGCTGTTGTGCAGTTTGGGAAATCTGTGGAAGTCATTGACAAGAGGATGGGTAAGTGGATTTCTGAAACTGCCTAGTGAATGTGAGAGCTCTCACAAGTCAAAGCAGGCTTTGACTGCCTTAAAAGTAGTTAGGTGTGGATGTTTCCATGCAGATGCTTGCTGGCCTGAAAGTGGTAGTGAACTGTGCTGACATCAGAGCTCTTGAAATTGTGTGTCTAAGTAGACACCTCCATGTGGATATTGATAACTGGACAGTTGCTTTTGTCTTGAGGCTTTTTTCCATGACTCTTTCATCCTAGCAATGCTCACTGAACGGATAAAGAAGGCAGAGAGTGGGTCCCCTGAGGATGAGAAGGAGATTGAAGAGCTCAAGGGACTGCTTCCTGAAATCAAAGAAAAGATAGAAGATTCAAAGGAGTCCCAAAAGAGTGCAAGAGTAGCTGAGCTGGCACTGAAAGCAACTCTGGTTAGTGTCCCCTGTGGTTTCCTTCTAAGCAATTGTTCCTTCAGTGAAACTTGAAGTAAACCAGTGATGGGAGGAGCTCACACTTGATCAGACAGACTGGGGGCTGGTGATTGCTCATAAATGTTACTCTGATTGGGAGAAGGAAATTGAGGCAGCTGACAGCTAAACAGAAGAGAGTTAGTAAATCCCCTGACATTAATTGTTGCAAAATAAACTGGAATTTGATAGCCTTATAGCAGTTTGGTATGTGAGGGCTGGTCAGCCAAATGGGAGAATGGGCTGAGTGTTGAATCTGTCCTCTGTGTAGGTGGACTGCAGTGCTGAGATAAGGAGTTGGGTTTTCTGTCTCTTTAAACTAGTATCTTGTGTTCTTGCCAGAACTTCTTTACTGTTTCTCTGTTTTTCTTAAGGTTGGAACTACATCTGGTTTTGCACAGAGTGAAGGCAGTGGTTCTGTTTCAACAGTAAGTTACATTAATATGGATGTTGATAATTCCTGTCAACTCCAAAGGTTACTGTTTGCTGTTACTTACTTGTTAATGTCTGTCTTGTAATAGATTCCAGTAAGAAAAGCAGGTGATGGTGCATCTCAGTGTGTTACAGACATCTCTCACCTAGTCAGGAAAAAGGTGAGTCCAGAAACAACTGGTTGAACAAACTGTTTAAAGTGCCACTGGCTTGCTCTCTGTAACTGGAATTTCTTAGTTTGAAGCTTTTTCCTTAACTTAGTTCTATAATTGAAAAGAGAAAAACCAAACTACAACCACCCAACACTTTAAAACCAGAAAGAGTGCACAAAACTCCTTTCCACTGGGAGCCAATCAGTCTGGGAACTATCTGGTCTCCAGGAGATGGTTCAGCACCCTGCCTGACCCATACTGGTTTAACTTCAGAGCTGAGTTGTGTGGCTTCTACAGGCAGTCTCTGAAGGTGTGCATTCCTCAGCTGAGGATGTGCCAGAAGAGCAGGTGCCCTACAAAAGCTTAAGAAGAGGGTAGGCAACCAGGCCAAGTTCCCTTCTTTCCAAGTGGAAATGGAGAACTGGATTCTAGCAGCAAAGCCAGTCTGATGGTAGTGGTGATAAACTGCTTCTGAAAGAGATCAAGTGTTGAGCACTAAACTCCAGAGCTGTGTGCTGATGTAACTGAAGCTGTCTGCTGTAGTATCTTGTTTTTTGTTCCTGTGTGTTGCTGTGCATTGGCCTCTTTCAGCCCAGGTTTGCCTGGAGCAGCTTTTATCTGCTTTACACAGTGATTTAGGGCACTTAGAATCACATCCACCCTGTTTTACCTGGCTCAGCAGTTGCATGGTTCCTTACCAAACTATAACCAAGGGTAATTCAGCACTATAGATATTAGCACCTACCCGATGGTCTTACTGGAAGTGCTTGGTGGTTGAGACCTCTGTACCAAAGCTTCAGCCTTTGGTTGAACCTTACAGCACTGAAGTTCATCTTGAATCTGGCAAGCAGAGGTTGCATAGACAGAGTATTATGACATCTAGATGCTAATTCTCTGGAAAATACTTCACTAGGTACAAATTAAACTTTACACAATTTTATCTTCAGAGGAAACCAGAGGAAGAGACTCCACAGGGAGACAATGAAGCCAAAAAATCTAAACAGGAGCCAGCTGTCAATGGTGGTGGTGGTGGTGATGCTGCCCCCAGTGGAAATGACATTGCAGAAAAAATGGAAGAGGAGGTGGGCAGCTGAGCCAGGACTCTCTGTTTATTTTATTTCCCCCCTCCCTCTTTTCAGGCATGGGTTTGTGCCTGGTAGGTGTACTGGTTTTATTGCTTGCTGGTCTTCACAGGCTTCTCATAGGAGATGGGAAGCGTTTCCTAGCTGGCAAGATGCATGTTGTACCATGGTGCCTGACACTGTGTGGGCTGGAAGAATGCCACCTGTGGAGACTTGAACCTGTGGGGTGGGACAGAAACAAATTCTGGGTGTTAGGGTGGGGCTGAACTACAGCCCAGGGCCTCTCCCCCGATATTTTTTTTTAAAAATACTTCTGGGTTTTAATAACACTTGGGCTGCAGTTGTTAATATCAGCAATATCAGTATTTTAGAATAGTGTTGGGCTCTGAAGACCAGCAAAGCACAAACAGTCTTGAAATGACAAAAACCTTGGAACTGCTGCAAAACCAAACCTTTTTTTTTTCTTTTTTTTAGACAGAGAAAAGGCCACAAGCAGAATCAGGGGCTGCAGTTGAAAGCACAGTATGATAATTCTTTAACCTGGGACACTCCTCTCCTTGCAAGGAAAATGGTTTTGTATATAGTGTATTTTTTCACTTTTTGGCAACTTTTGTATGACTCCAATAAAGATTGTAAGCATATGTTGCTTGCCTTGAGTCTCTTGGTAGGCTGGGGAAGTGCTTGTCTGGCCCCTGCACCCTTATCCTTACCCCTACTCAACCTTTACTGTACTCCTTCATTATCCCCCTGTTCATGTTTGGGGAGCTTGTGGAGGTGGAGAGGCTTTGGGGATGTACAAAACTAGGAAGCCACAGGCTGAAGCGTGTTTATTAAACAGGTAGCACATAGCCTTCCCCCTAGGGGTGCATTTTGCTGGTTCCCAGGGCTGAGCCTGGACTGCCTTGTCCCATTTTCCCTTGTGAGAGCTTGTGGGGATGTGCCTGATACAGTGATCTGTAGGTGAAAAAGTAGGCTTCTGCTCTCCCTGCCCTCTGCCACCTTGGCAAACATGAAACAATTCATCTGCTTCTGGGCGTGGTCCTGGGGGAAGGAGCAGCTGGTTTTGGGGTCTGCCTGATCCTGTTCTTCGGTGTGGTCTCACAGCTGCTGCAATACTTTGGGCCTCTCTGGGCTTAAGAGAGACCTCACATCCCTGTCCCCGTGCTACTGCTGCAGTGGATCACAGTCCCCCATCCCTAGGGCTGGAACAGATTTTGTTATCCCCCTTTCTCCCTCTTCTAGTTAATTAAAAGCCCTTATTTCCCATTCCAGCTTGGAGAGAGGCTGGGGCTGCCAGGGCACTGCTGTAAGGACAGGACCCATTGCTGGCTCACCCTTGAGGTCTGTGCTACAACCGAGGCTCCCGAGTGGGAGGAGGGTCCTCTAGGGCGGCAAAGGGAGGCAGTGGGAGGGTGGAGGGCAGAGGGGGACGGCTGAGGGTTGCGGGGCTGCCTGATCCTGGTGCTGGCCCAGCGGACTCCTGGGGAAGCAGAAAAGTGGCGTTAATGGGAGGGCCCTGAGTCCCAGGGAGTGCCACCCCCATCGCGACAGCTTCCCTGCCTCACACGGTAGTTTGGCACCCGAGGCAAGCCTGTGATTCAGCACCCGAGGAGGGATGGCCTCCCCCGGTGGATGTGGCCCCCTGAGATTCCTGCCTCCCCAGCTGCAGGCAAGGGAGCAGTCTCCAGATCATCTCCCCGAGCTCATATTTCCACATACATTATGCCACCTGGGGTGGCAGCCCAACCCTATCTCCCCTCGCTGGAGACCCGCAAATCGCATTGGGATGAGGCTCTTACCGTCAAAAGCTGTGGTGTGCCCAGGGCTAGCGGGAGGTGGGGGCCCACCGGGGGCGGGAGGATGGCAGGGGGCAGCCGTGGTGCCATCCACTCCGTGTGGCATCGCAGCATCCCTACCTCTGCTTGGAGCTGGGCCAGCTCCTCTGCATGCCCCTGGGCTGCCCGTGAGCCTAGGGGACAGAACTCCTCACTTTAGGGCTTGCACTCCCCCAGCAGCCCTTTCCCTTTGTACCCCACCGGCTGCCTTGGCGTTGCTGGTTTTCCCACTCTGCTGCTTGCTGTGACTCTTCCCACGTCGTTTCCTCCCAAAATCTAAGGGACCGTTGTCCCCTCCCTCAGTGCTGTAACTATGCAAGACCCCCACAGGTACAGAGAGCCCACCCCGGGCCGTGCAGTTGCAGCCGGGCCGCAGCCTCTCGCACGTATTTTCATGGGCCATTGGCAGCCCCGGGGATCGACTGACAGCTGCGGCCCCAGAGACGATCAGGGGCAATGGGGTGCAGGTGGGAGCTGCTGCCTGCCCCTGCCCTGTAACCCATCACCTACCGGCATTTGCTCTCCTCTCCCTCCTGACCTTCAGTGCCAGGACTTCATCTTCCAGCCGCCGGTTTTCCAGTTCCAAGGCCAGCAGTGCCGCATCCAGGCCCCGTGTGCCGGTGCCAGGGGCCTCTGCTGGCACAGCCAAGAGTGTCTCAGTTGCCATCCATGGAGCCAGAGGTTCTGCTGGGGGATGGGATCCGTGCTTACCCATCCTCTTTCCCCGACGCAGCCTCGTGGGTCTGTTCTCCAGCTCCATGGCCTCGATTTGAAGTTGGAGCAGCTGGTCCAGGATGTCCGGGTCATGCCCTCCAGCGCGCAGGTAGGACAGTCGCAGCGCCCTGACACAGCCCAGAATCTGCCACTGCTGGAGCTCGCTAGGATGCTCAGCTCGGATGTGCCACCACCCGCAGACCCTTACCTAGCCTCGGCGGCGAGTGGTCCGCTGACTGGTAGGACATTGTCGAGGCGGAGGGCAGCCCTGTGGAGAAAACAGGCAAATAGTGAGAGGTAGTGGGTGTTGAGGGGCCCCTTGATTGAGAGCACTCCACTCCCTGGGCACTGCCCTGGAGGACTCCAGATCTCTGTCTCCCCGCCAGGCTCACCCTCCATGCCCTATCTGTCTGACGTGACCCTGCAGCTCCTCAAGGTCTCGGCTCAGCTCCAGTTCCTCCTCCTCGGGGCGGGTGTTCACNAAGCTCAGCACTGCCCGGGGGTTACTGTATCCCACAGGAGTCTCCCTAACAACCCAACCCCCCCTGCCAGCACTCACCCTCTCGCTGCTGCTCCAGCTCCTGGGTCCTGGCCTGGATTTCAGCCACATGGCGCAGATGGGCTTCCAGCAACTCCTGTGGCTGCTCAGGGCCCCGTGGTGAAGCTAGCGGTCCGCCGCGCTCTCCCTGCGGCACAGGGGGTTGCAGTGGGCAGAAGAGTCCGGACTCTGCCAGCCCCGAGGCTAGGGGTGTGGGGAGCAGGTCGGGGTGCCGATGGCCCCCCCTGGGGGTGCAAGGCTGGCCGTACCTCCGCTGTCAGCCTGCGGGGAGCGGGGTCGGCTGGGCAGAGCAGAGCCCTCTCTTGAGGAGTGAGCACGGCCCCCAGGGGACCCTCTGGGGCACGCCTCTGTCCCATCTGTGGCCGCACGGTCGGCCGGAGCCCGGGAAGGACGAGCAGATGATGCGACTCAGCAGGGTCCCCATGCTGGGACACCCCGACCTCACAGAGGAAAACGGAAAGAAATTGGGGAGAAATGAGATTAACGAGATGAACTTCTCTGGCTTTGGCAAAACAAGCACCGAGAGCTGCCAGCCTGCTGCAGCGCAGAGGGGTGGAGGATTCCTCTCAGGCTGGGCCGGGTGGCTGTGACCCCCATTTCCTCGCTGCGGTACGTCCCGGCTTCGCACCCGCCCCTGTCCCCATCCGCGCCTCTGTGCCCCCAGTGCCTGACCCGGCTCCACACTACCGATGGGTCCCGCGGCCTCCCCGCCGTGTCCCGACCCCGCTCCACCGGCGGCTGCTCCTCCCTGGGCAGCCGGGTAATGCTGGGCACCGGGGTCCCGAGGCACAGCTTCTCCTCGTGTGTCCGCAGCAGCGGCCAGGAGCTGAAAGCCAGGTGACAGCGGGGGCAGGCGAAGCCTCCCATGCCCGGCACCCTGGAAGGCGCAGAGGGGTTGGGGTCACCGAGAGTGCTACCTTGCCAGGGCAGAAGGGGGTCTCCCGCCGGGGCGTCTCCCGGCGCGGGCTAGGACGTGGACACAAACCTGCTCGGTGGCGGCGGCTGCTGTGTTTGACGCCACCGTTGCTAGGCTGGGGCGGGCGCGCCCCCGCGTTCGGCCGTTCCTGTTGTCTGCCACGGGCACTGGGAAGGGGCGGGGGGAAGACATGTCACCTGGCCTGGGCACCTGAACAATCCACAGAAAACAAGACGGAGGAGGCCTCGCCCGCTGTCCGGTCATCCCCCCCAGCTCCCCCTTTTCATGACAAATCAGTTGCTGCTTTTTGTCCAGCCCCGAAGGACACCTTGCTCCTTCTGGCAGGAGCTCACAGCTGTGCTAAGAAGTCTCGAAGCAGCGAGCAAACTCTGGACAGAGATGGAACAGCCTCTACTGCTCCCCTTCATTGCCACGCTCCTTCCCAAAACGAGCTCCCCTCTATTGATCCTTGTCCCCAGCTCTGCTTGCTGAGCATCCACAGGCTCTTCTCAGGGTATCACCCTCTCACTTCACCATTTCTGATACCTGTCATAAAACAGCAGCTTTTTCCTGAGCAAATCAGCAGTTATTTAGGCAGATTCACCTCCCAGAAGCAGGCAGTAGCCCATTATAAGTTTCATCAACAGTAGACCCACGCACATGCTGTCAGAGGGTAGGGGCAGAGAATTTGAAGGAAGTTTGGCATGAAAGAGCTCTAAGCACACATCCATCACACTTTGCTGTCCCTGCATCAGGCAGGTTCCTTATGCTAGACAGGAATCACTGAGCAATCACATTTGCCCCTTATCAGTGGCTACCAGCATAGATTTGCTAGGAAGGATTTTTTTAAAACTTAGCCTACTTCTTAAAAGCAATGCAAATACAATTGTATTTTTTTCCCCAATTAAATTGATAAAGTTAAAAAAAAAACAAACCAAAACAAAAAAGGAAAGTTTCCAGTCAAAGCCCATGTTTGATGGGACCAAAGTAGCAGGATCTTCACAAGGAACTACGAAATCTGTGAAAGGAGGCCAAAGATGACCCCAAAGCACTCCCTGCCAGACCCAGCAACTGGAGCTTGGCTTCCGGACAGCAGCACTGAGAAAACAGCCCTCAGGCGTTCCTGCCCAAGGGGTTAACTGCAGTGCCCAGCAGAACTAAAGAGAGAAGTAGTAGAGTTAATGCCTGGTGTTGCTTCCAGTCGCAAACATCTGTGTCTGAATATTACACTTCTATTACATATCAGTGCTCCCTGCCTGGTCAGGAGTGAATTAAAAAAACCTAAGCAAGACCTCAGGTGATAGACCCCCAGGTCAGTGAGAGCAGGGCTTCATCCTCCACGTGCAATTCCATCCATCCCACTTGCAAACAGTGCACAACCATGCAAGTATGCTCCAATCCAAAACATTTGTGTACAAGCTGAACTTAAAACAGACACTGAAATAGCTTAGGCCACAACTGAGTTGTTTGTAAAATCCTTTTTAATCTAATAGAAATGTTTTCATGAATTTTTAAAAAAGATTTCAATGAAAACAGCTTTGGATTCAGACATTCCCTTGCCACATTGTGAACATAAACAGCAGCATTGCACTAGGAACAAGTGACACCGATCAGTCGAGCTTCACGATTTTGTATGAAGCAGAAAAGAAAAAAAAAAAAAGCAAACTGCTTTAGTGGAAGATAATTTGAATTATTTTCTTTAATTTCTTTTGGACAAAACAAAACAAAACAAAACCAACAAACCCAAAACACCCCAAAACACAACAAAAGAAAGATGGGCTATCATCTCACCATTGTTCTCCCTCTCCCTTCTTAAAAGGAAGAGTTCAGCTCCTGCAGTCTGAGCGCTACAGCAATGTTTGCCAAGTGGAAAAGTACAGCGGGAGAAGAAACTTTTTATCCCCAGTGCTATTAAGCCCCCAAAGTTGCAGGTCCCTTTAGAGGAAAGCTTTTTTCTTACATAAGAAAGACAATTAGAATTGGCAAACTGATGCAAAATATTTATTCCAAGTTAGTTATTTTTGATGCAGTAGTTTTTTCCCCCTCATACAGACTCAATGTGATAGTCACTTTTTTAAATCTGTAAATAATGTTATCAAAATAATCTTAATCTTTGAAATCTCACAAAAAATTTATATTTTACAATCCACCCTGAATATCAAGGCTGCAAGAAGAAGAACACAAACAATTCCTATATCCAAATATTTTACAGCTGTACCCAAAAAAAAGGAAAAAAAAAAAGAAAAAAAGAAAACCACAAACGCCTGGTTAAGTGATGAAGCTCCCCGAGCCGCCAAAAAAAACCAACAAAACAAAACATAAAATAGAATTAAAAAAAAAATCCATGTTATTAGCATTAATTTAACATAATTAGAACTTCAATAGCCATTTTGTCATTGACAATGATTGTTTTAGCACACTGGTACCGCACGACATTATGTAATGCAGGCGGCACTGTTAGAAGCTTGTTGTTGCAAAGATCAGTCAGCCACTTGTGTCCTGCTTACAAGACTGAACTTGTGCACTGCCCCACAAGGGATTTTTGTCAAAATTTGCTAGCTGCACAAACTTCTATTAAGCATTAGGGCAAAACCAAAAGAAAAAGCTAAAGAAGCCAATTTCTCTCTTCTTTGGGATACAATTATTTCCCTTGTGCATGAAGTATCAACAACAAAAGAAAAAACTGAACAGACTGGAGACAGAATAAACTCTGTTTAGTTTATACAACCCCGAACACATGTTGAACTATGAACTGAGTTTATTGGGTTGGTTTTATTTATTTTAAATTTTCTTGTGCCCACTTTCAGGCATCGTCATCTGACGTTTCGCTGCTACTAGTTTCTGTGTCTGAGTCCTCAATCTTTGTCTTAAAAGTGCTTCTCCAGTGGAACAGGCTGGAGCCGCGGCCCTGAAGAAATCCATTCTTCCCATATCCGTTTCTTCTTCGCTGTAGGAAGGAAAGCAAGTTTTAAAAGAAGGAAGAGTGCAGAGAGTAATTGTCACTAACCACCTCTGGACACAAATGTAGCTTTACACTCTGCATGGCTAATGCAGAGTCACCAACTACACTACAATCTCACTTCAATTCTTTATGTTCTCTAAGATCCTTAAGAATTATGACACAGAAGACTTGTGCAAGAGAAGGGTAGGGAGAAAAGCAACAAGTGGCAAGAGCTGTAAACATACCTGCTCTGATTTAATTTGGAACTCTTTGAGCTCATCCTCTGTGAGGGGAAGGTAGTTCTCATCATTTTCAGGATATTCCTGCCATCCCATTTCTTTCAGTAACCTGAGTCGTGGGGAAAATAAAAATGGGCACGGGAATTAAAGCGAGGGAACAATGGCAAAAGAGAGAATATTTTCTCCATGAAGCATGACTTCCCCCCCCCCCCCTCAAAAACTTCCCGCTTCACACGGGGATC
>VWYK01009321.1:0-28113 GCA_013399775.1 Semnornis frantzii | reverse complement strand
CAAGAATATGAAGAAGGAGGGAAACAGTGTGTAGAAAGAAAATGTCCTTAAACCTCTTACCCTGAAAACTGCTGCCTGCTCAGTGCTCCCTCTGTTTTATAGCTTTAGCATACTCAGGAATGGGATGGACTCTTTTTGTAGAAAGTTTATATTGGATTTCTTGCATAATTCAAATTCCATTTTAACAATCTTTAGAGATTTTGAGAGGCCTAATTGGTACTATCCTAGAAAAAGGATGTTTACATCCCTTGTAAAGCAATAATTCATGTAATAAGCATTTTATAATTTTGTATAAATATCTATTTTTCTCTAGTATCTTTTCCTGGGAACAGCTTTATGGGTTAGCTAGTAGATGAAGGCATAACCCTGCAAATGCCCATGCAAATTTATTAAAAATCTCTTGTCTGCTTTCCATATTAGTCTTCCTTGCTGGTACTTTGGCCTTAAATTGCTCTTATTTCTCTCTTAAAAAATAAAACTTGGTCTTTTATATTTCATCACTTTGTGAGTACTTGTGGAGAAAGTTACTTTTCTGTTTCAAAATGGAAATTTATGTCTAGTAAACTACTAGAGGGTACTCAGTTAATTGTAAACTTTACTGTCTCATGGAAGTTACATTCCATATAGTGAATGTTACTAAGCACTGGTTTGCTTACTTTCTCTTACCGAGCAGTTTCGTTTTGGTAAACAATCAGTGCTTTCCTTCTAATTTGTTAAGGATGTATTTTATGCCTTTGTGATGTAGGCAAGAAGCAATATTTTTTTCAAGGCAGGGAAGTAAGGCAACAAATTGTCTTTCCAAGACTAGAATAGTAATAGAAGAACTCAGGATGTGGCTTGACATTTTTATACAGACCTCTAAGGCAAAGGGACTGTCGCTGCTCTCTCATTGCTGGTACAGGTCCCTCAGCTGACTCACTGCAGGGTCAGCAAGTGCCTGTGTTTCGAACAGGGAGTGTGCACTCAGGGTCAGAGAGGGGATAGATATATTTTTATTTTTATTTTTGTTCAGCAGGAACTGGTTGATGCAGCTGCATGTCACTGTTAAGCTCACTTCAGTTTACAACTGTATGATGTTCTGTATTGGGACACAATGAAGTTTTGCTCATCTTAAAAGCTGTGGAAAACCAAATAGCATTTAACTGATCTAAAAGCAAAAAAAAATGGTGTAAGCAATACTGCTACATTTTGTATCCTAAAAGACCTTGTGGGTGAGTCATGGCGAGGCCTCTAGTTGAAAACAGTTTCACATTACCTCCAGCCAATAAAGTAATTTATCAAAACAGCTTCCTTTTGTCTTATCATGATAACCATTAGTTGCTCTTGAGACAAAGTTGCTCCAGATTTTCAAAGCTATTTAATTTCTCTCAAAAAATGAGGGAAACTTAAATCAGCTACAAGAGAGTCACCAGTTACTGTCATACTAGAAGAAAAAGACATGTCCAGTTTGCATTCAACTAGAGTGTGACATATTAACTGACCTTGTATCTTGGGACAGGGCAGCAAGTAATGCTTTGTAAAGTTATTGTGGCCTCAGTATTAAGACTGACTGAACAGCTTGTGGCTGCTAGAGGTGAAGATACAAACTAGACATTCTTTTTTTTTCCTCTTCATGACTTGACTACACTTTAAGCTTTCCCTTTCTATCATATGCTTAGGTGTCACATCTACTAAACTATTAGGTTCTGCATATCTTAAAAGAATTAGAGTGCAGTGGAGGATTTGTGAATGTTCTAGTGCCATATGAAAAGCAAAACACTTCTGAGTTTTTCTCACTACTGTTTCTGTTCAAGTGGGTGTTTCGTATGATGCAGAGGAGTAACTGAAGGTCAAGATGATGGAGATGTGTCTATCTCCTCCAGTTTTGGTTCCCCCAAAGTTTCCAGCATTTTAGCAGATTATATTGCACAGCACATTCACTTCCTGAAAGACTAGAATTTATGACTTTACTACACAACTTCATCTGAAGGTTAAAAGCTGTCATGAAGTAGGTGTTTACCAGCAGCTGAGCAGTATCAGTCTCTTTCTACTTCAGTTTCATGAAGACTGTTACCAGTCTTCCTTCAAATGTTTGGCACACTGCAAAAATGTTTAACTTTACTACAGGTATCTAGAAATCCAGGTACAGACTTAGAGATAACATCACCTAACTTGAGTGATCTAGGAACAAAGGCTGGAGGCTCTCATGGTTCTGTCAGGTTTTAACATAGTAGTTCAGTTAAAACAGGTAAATATTATATTTGTGCTTAATATTTTCATATGGGACTCGCTGCTGTTTTTCACCATTAATGATGTCTGACTAATCCATAGCTTATCAAGTGTTTCCAGAAAGAACTGTTAGGATTAATCTGAATGATACCAAAGCAGCTTTTTAATTCCAGGTCACAAGTTTAATTTGGGTCAAATGTTGGATTAAAAATTGGGGAAAAAAAAAAATGGAGGCTCTGAGGAATGCTCAGTCAAGTTGTTAGCTGGCTTTAAAACTTGTTTGATGATCCAGTCACAAAGACACTCGACAGATTGTTTGCAGTACTCTTCCAGCATGTTACTGGCTCTGAGACTGTGCAGCAAGGTGAGGGAACTTCCTTTCCAAGACCTTCTGCTGCTTCTTCTCTAGGCTTTGTCTTCTTGCCCTTCTACGTAAATTTTTTTCAAGTCTGAGCCTGAAATAAAGTCAATGTGGTTAACTTCTAGATAGCTTGTAACAATCTTAATAAGCTCACCCCCTAAATCAAACAGGCTCCCAGTGATTAGCAACTTCATTGTTAATTTGCTTCTAATCCCTGCAATTAGTTTTTTCTTCTTTTCAATTCTACACAATACAGTCTCTGGGTAGTCTCCAAAATGTGAAGTTACCCTCACAGTGCAACTTCAGACAGCAAAGTCTTACTAAGATGGGAATAGCAAAAAGAAACAGAACAAGGTGTTAATTTTAAACTCCCCTATTTTCACAACAAAACAAGATTGCTACGGTTTTTTTGCCTTGCAAAGTGGAATAAGGAGGACTGAGGAGCAGATGAGAAAATTATTTTCAATTTAAAAAAAACCAACTTTTTACCTGATAAATTTATTCACATGTGGTAAGTAATAGAATTTCCTCTTCTTGTATTTTTCATTCAAGTGCCACGGTATTGGCCACTCCTTGTAACTGTACCTGTTGAAGATAGAAGTGATTGTAAAATGTACACTTTCTTTATTCTTCGTTCCAGCACAGCAACAAAGAGCTCTGACCATTAGATCACAGACTTTGCATGTGGTTATTTACTTTCAGCTCTGTTGCTGGCTTGCTTTGTAACACCACCTCATACATGGCTCAGTATCTTTCTGTAGAAAGTGGTCTTGCTTGGAAACTAGATGTTTGCAACAGGCCCAACAAAGACTTTGCACTTACACTTTAAAGTGACTCCTCCATAAGAACGCTTTCAAAGGTTGTGAAGAAACTATGTGAAGAGTTTAATTTCTACTATGATACTCTTCTAAATGCTAGTGTTGGAATGCTGTGTCAAGTGCAAATCTGCTTGCACAGCAATCTTTTCCTCTAAACACAGGCTCTATTTGTTTGGGGTTTTTCTTGCCTAGAGGTTGCACAGATGGGTTCTGCATCCAGATTGTGTCAGACCTAACCATTATGTATACTGTGGTGTCTGCATGTGCTTAAAAATCATTGGTGGTTATCTACACCTTCCCCCTGAGATAACTGGGGAATGGACTTCCAAATAAACTCTTCTTTGTGGACGAAGTTTCCACAGAGGAAAAGATACAAAGAAGCCTTACCCCTAGAGATGTGAATCTAGTGGTTAGTGCATTTAGCACTCTGCTGACGTACATTTAATGGGTAAACAGATGGATAACAACTGAAAATTCAGCACTATTACAACATGTGACCTTCTGTTATCTACACTGTTACTGCAGAGCTGAATAATATCATTCCATTTTCAAGGATAAAATACTGGTTAATGAAATAGCAGGTCCTGCCAGAGCCTTCAGCATCATCACCTGATATTACAGATTATTGGAAGTATCTGGACAATAAATAATTTTAAAGGCAGAAGCTTCTATCCAAGATAAGTTTCTGCCAAGACTAGCAGGGAAGTCCTATGGCTGTATCTGTGGTCTCATACAGTACTTAAGACGGTTGTCTCTCAATACGTGGATTTTATGTTATAATTAGGTGAGTCAAGGTGGTTCAAATTGAACAGTACTCCTTAGTTCCTTCAGGTGTTACAGAATAGCCTGAGCACAGAAATCATAACAGTTAGATAAAACTGATTTTGTTACTGTTAGCTGTAGACAATTTGTCACAGGATTATTTAACAAAAATTATATCCACATTAAAAAAACAAAAACAAAACAAAAACAACAAAAAAAAAACCTCCAAAACACAAAAAATTCCCAATAACTAAAAAAACCCAAAGAAGCACCTGAATGCTGACCAGAAGACATGTTTCTTTCTATACAGTAGATGCATCCTTTCTTGCCTAAATACGGATTTTATGGTTAGGAGACATACCACAAGAATTCAGAGATAAGGAAAATGTTCTCTTTTCCATACCAGTAGGTGCGTCCCAAGAAGTCATGTCTCCACTCGCCAGGTACTGGTTTTTCATGGCCAGTTTGTAAAAGCCTTAAAGCAACTTCTCTTTCTTTGACAACCAAGTCTATATTTTTCATAGACTTTTCTACCTGGAAATAGGAAATTGTTTCAGGATGAGCCAACAAAAGACAACGATGACAACTTAAAAGATCTCAAAATTCATAGACTCATAGAACTGTGAGGGCTGGAAGGGTCCTGAAGGGTTGATGAAAAGCTCAACATGAGGCTGCAGTGTGTGCATGCAGCCCAGGAAGCCGACTGAGTCCTGAGCTGCAGCAAGAGCAGCGTGGCCAGCAGGGCAAGGGAGGGGATTCTGCCCCTTTGCTCTGCTCTCCTCAGACCCCATCTGGAGTATTATGTACAGATCTGGAGCCCCCAGCACAGGAAGGACGTGAAAGTGTTGGAGCAGGTCCAGAGGAGACCATGAAGATGCTCAGAGGGCTGCAGCTGTGCTGCTCTGAGGACAGGCTGAGAGAGTTGGGGCTCTGCAGCCTGCAGAAGAGAAGGCTTCCGGGACACCTTAGAGTAGCCTTCCAGTATCTGAAGGGGGCAGCAGGAAGGCTGGGGAGGGACTACTGACAAGGTCTTGAAATGACAGGACAAGAGGCAATAGGTTTGAAGTGGCAGAGGGGAGACTGAAAGTGGATGTTAGTAGGAAGTTGTTTGCAGTGAGGGTGATGAGATACTGGCACAGGTTTCCCAGGGAGGTTGTGGCTGCTCCCTCCCTGGAGGTGTTCAAGACCAGATTGGACAAGGCCTTGGGTGACCTGTACTAGTGGGAGGTCACCCTAGAGGTGTAGAGGGGAGCCTATGTCAGGGGGTTGGAACTAGATGATTCTTGAGGTCCTTTCCAACATTACCATTCTATGATTATCTAGCTCCAAACCCCCTGCCCTGGGCAGGGACACCTCACACTAGATTACACTACTCAAAGCCCCTGGCCTTAAAAACCTACAGGGAGGGAGCCTCCCTCTCCTTCATTATTTCTTCACGGAGCTCTGGGAAGCTGATAGATCTAATTTTAAACAGATAGCTGTATTCTGTCTTGGTGCAGTCATAGTATTTTACTGGTCCTTGACTTCCACTCTTTATTTGTCTACAGCCAAAATCAAGCAGGCAATTAATAAGAGATGCAGTTGACTTTTAAATAAATTAAATTTTCAATGACAAAGACACTGAGGAAAGAAATAAATTAGTGGCAGAAGTGCAATAATGCAAAAAAAGTAGAGGATGACAGGAGTAAAGGCAGCAAAGAATCAGCAGCCAGAAGCTTGGAGAAGACTATGTCAGAAGCAAGAAACTGGCAACACTTGAGTAGCTAAACAGTTTGTGGAAGGCTGAGTTTTTACCAGGAAGTAGAAAATTGCTAGTGAAGTTTCAGAGCATTAAAATGGCAGAATATTTCTTAACATTATGTAACAGGTGGAGAAACCTTTCCCACTATGTCACTTGAGTGTTTGTAAATATACTAAAACCCAAGGAATTTTTTTTAAAGGTCTTTAACAAGTTTACAAACAGTTAATCTTTTACTTAGAAATGTTAGTTATATTTTTAGCTAGTACAAAAATGTTACCTTTTCTAATCGTTCTGGACTGGGCATAGGCTTGAGTTGTCGTTTGGATTCTTGCTCTAAAGTTAAAAGCATGTTTTTTTCCTTCAATAGGACATACCTAGATCAGAAAGCACAGTACTTAAAAAATAATTTCTGGAAGCACTAGCAATTATTCACTCGCTATTGAGCTGGACAGAGAGCAGTTGTCCAGTGTACAATCCCATGCCCTGTACCTGCTATCTTCCCATAAAGAAGTGTTCTCATCAACAGAGAGATAATGACCAATGGAGAAAGCCCAGCAGAGGTGGGGAGTGGAGGGCTGACATATAGGGCATAGATAGAGAGGCTGAGTGAGACAGGTTTTCTTAACCTGGAATAAAGAAGGCATTATAGGGAAGAGGTTAAGTAGTCTTCTGCTGTCTGGACAGAGATGGACTGTCCTTGGAGGTACATAGCTAAAGGCCAAGATACAATATGGAAAAAAAAAATTCACAGGAATAAGTATGTATTAACTCAGCTCTGGCGCAGGCTGCCAGAAGCATCTCCATCCTTAGCAACTTAATCTACTTTGATGGTTAACCCCTCCAGAGGTCAGTCAGGTCCAGAGGTCTGTCCTGCAATTGGAGCAATCCCGAAAGGGCTAAACTCAGCCTCTCTGTATGAAACCTGAACCCTTTGTACTGGATACAACTACCAGCAGCAGCAAAGCTCTTGCATTCTGAGAAGAAGGAGAACTTGGGTTGTTCCAAGCCCAAAGTAAGTTTCAGCATGCAGAGCTGTATGGCAGACTAAATTTACTGGCTGCTAAGATTACTAGCCACACTTTAGTAAAATGTGCAGAGCTGCTTTGAAAGAAGAGAAGCTGCTTCACTAAAACTTACTTACCAAAGCTTATGCAAGTCTTCGCTGCTCTTGGCCCTTAAATGATTTATTTTCCATGCATCCCCTGAACAAAACAACATTTAAATTTTTTTTTCTTTTAAAATCAGTTTCATAGAAAAAAAATCTCATTTTGAAAAATTAAAAAAATGTTTTCATTAGCAGAGCATGCTAACTCAACAGAACAAGGATCGTTTCTTAAAAACATTGCCACTTGGAAAGCTATCCTCAGGGATATCCATCTTTGTTTTCAATAATATACAAATTCATTAAAAAAGCAACTACATATACTGTTTGCATGTGTAAAAAGCTAGGAACAGGGAAAGCTATAAGACTAATCTGAAAGATTAAACTGAAATGTTTTTCTTCCATAGTACTGTATATTTCATCCAAGAAATCTCTTCTGTGATACACTGTCAAGAGACCGGCAAAGCATTTACAGCAAAATAGTTTGCTCTGTAGTAGTTATTTGCTTCCATAAATGCAGAATGCAAACAGAAGTAATAGTTAAGAGGCACAAAATGCACGAGTATACGTATGTACATATGCAATGCATGTTTTATGTAGCTATAAATGCTCCCTATAATGCAAAAGATTTCATCAGATTTCAGGTGAACACAAGTGGCCCAAAAATCACTACCAGAAATTATAAATTTAACTCACCAGATTTTACTGTTTTTTCTCCCCAGTTTTTTGGATCATCAAAGAATTCCTCCAAACCTTTCCGAGACAAAGTAGTGTGCAGAAGCCTCAACTGATGGAGTGGCTCAGTTTTTGCAAGGTTCTTGTGAAATATGTTCAACATCAATCTTATTAAAAAAGAAAATAGGTATGACAGGAAAAATCACATTCACGTAAATGAGAATTTTCTTTCCTTTGCGAAGGCAGAAGTCTACAAAGAGATGAACATCACAGTCCAGGGTATACAGGTACAGCTTTGGTTCTTCACAAAAATGTCATTTTACGGTTGTTTTCTCCGCTACCCTTTGTTTTCTGTAACTATCATTTATCTATGCTCAGAGACAAGTAACAAGTTCGAAATTAACGGACAGCATAGGGGTTGCGCTACATCGTACAACACACATCCTCCTACCTTGACTGCAAAAGCAGTAAACCCACGGTGTAGCCCCAAAAAACCCAACTCGTGCTGGAAGCGTAAACTTACGCGATGCCTCACGATATAAGCCACTAAGCAAAACCCTACCCGACCTTCGGGAGCTAGGACGGCTGGACGGCCTGCCTCCCGCCACCGCGGAACGGGAAGATTGCTAAGGACAGATCTCCTTTTTCTCGGGAACCGCGCTACGGCCCGCAACACGCCGCATCCCCACTCCAGCCTGCTCCCCAGCTTCAGCCGCCCCCGCACCGGTGCCCACCCTGGGAGGCCGGCAGCCGCCGGGCCTGGCCGTGCTCCGGAGAGCCGCAGTGCGCCCGTGAGGCGCCGACACAGGGCAGCCATAGCCGCGGACGCCGCCATGACCCCACCGCCCATCCCACAATGCCCGGCGCTGTGGACGGTGTCCCGTGAGGGCGCCGGAAACAGCGTGAAGGATTTGCCCTTTTCCACCATGGCGCCTGCCCAGCTTCACTCCGCCCCTTAGACAGGCTCCTCTGGCCTCGCCCCCATGCCAGTTCCAGCTATGGCGGCCATGAGCCTGCTGCTGCGGGCAGCGGCTGTCTGGGGAGCTCGGCGGGCGGCGAGCGGAGCGGCGACTGGCACTCGCCTCTCCTACCTCACCGGGACCGCTCGCCTGCCCAGCACCCTCGGTAGGGTCTCAGCTGCGGGAAGGAGAAGGGCGGGTGCGGCCGGGGCGAGGTGACCTTGGGGAGTGGAGAAGAGGGACTGTGCTGAAGAGAGGGGCACGGAAGCGCGTGGGGTCGCCGCCGTGGGGAGGTTCGCCCGGTGCGAGGCGGAGGCCGCGCCTCGGCGGCACAGCGGGCGCGGGGTGGGGGATTCTCCATCTCGGCTCCTCGACCGAGAGCGTCGCTGCCTGTGCTCGGGCCTTTGCCCGCTACCGTGGCTCTGGGGCTGGAGCAGGACACGGAGGTGGGCAGCAGGAATGCTAAGCTGCTGAGCAGGTGTACGAGACCTTCCGTGTCCAGGAAAATCCCTGCAGAGGTTGCAGCATGTGTCGCCACTCCTCTGAGAAACTGCGTTTCTTGGGTAGAACATGTATTGAGCCTGGTGGGAGGCCAAACTTCCGAACATACTCGTGTGTGAATTTACTTGGTCCGTTCTCTGTGATGCATTCAGTAATTTACTTGTTGGAACTTGCAGGCAGAAATCGATTTGTGTCTGAAGTTAGAAGAAAACAATGTTTATTCTAGCAAAATGGGACATTAGTTCAGGCAGGCTTTTAGAATCATAGAATGGTAACGTTGGGAGGGACCTCAAGGATCATCTAGTTCCAACCCCCTGCCATAGGCAGGGACACTTCCCACTAGAACAGGTCACTCAAGGCCTCGTCCANTCACCACCCTCACTGCAAACAACTTCCTCCTAACATCCACTTTCAATCTCCCCTCTGCCAGTTCAAACCCATTGCCCCTTGTCCTGTCATTACAAGACCTTGTCAATAATCCCTCCCCAGCCTTCCTGTAGCCCCCTTCAGATGCTGGAAGGCTACTCTAAGGTGTCCTGGAAGCCTTCTCTTCTCCAGGCTGCAGAGCCCCAACTCAGCTTGTCCTCATAGCAGAGCTGCTGCATCCCTCTGAGCATCTTCGTGGCCTCCTCTGGACCCACTCCAACAGTTCCATGTCCTTCCTGTGCTGGGGGCTCCAGAACTGTACACAGTACTCCAAGTGGGGTTAGGAACATTGACAACCTCCATAAAAACCAGCTTGTAACTACCTAGCCACTACTGTATACTGCTCTTTATTTCTTTACATGCATGGTTATCTTATCCTAGCCCAATGAACAAAATGTTGTTTTTTCTCCCTTTGGTGAACTTTCAGTTCCTGTACGACATAGCAGCAGCCATGGGAAGAGAATGTTTATTATCAAGGCAACAAGTTTTTATGATAATCGATTTTTGAGCTTGTTGGTGAGTTAAAGACAAATTTATTGTGCTTGGTATAACACATCTGTTGCAATCATGTGTCCAAAATAAAATTTTCTCTATGGTTTTTGTGACAGCATCTAAACTATAGGTGCCATTATTTACACAAACAAAAATTTCCAGTTCTCCTCCTAAATAATTTTCTGTCCTACGTTGTAAAATTAGGGCCAAGGGAAGTAAAAACATTGGCAAGTGTGGCAAAAAAGACTATAGCTACATTAATTAATGCTGTAGTAGGATTGTTATGTCTCTGTGTTCATATATGTGTAACCTACAAATGCTTTCTGCTCCATCTTCCTTTCAAAAGTGTATTTGGTTACTCTTCTGCAGAGTTTTGACTTCAGTTACCTAAACCATTAAAATGTCTTGGGGGGATTTGAATCTGGGTTATAAATGAATTGTAATGAGGCTGATATGAAAATATTAGCCAATTTTTTATTAAACAAAGAAAATTCCCCCAAACTTATTTACAATTAACACACAGATTCTACTATGCAGTTGGTTAAACTGTCTTTGTAGAATGTATATATATATTCAATCAAATTAATTGTTGTAAACTTTTTAGAAAATTTAAATAACTAGAGTCCTGCAGCACAAACACTGCTTAAAGATTAAACAGTAACTTTTAGGAACTTTAGAAAAGAGAGTTTAGTTTACTCACTGATTGGAGTCTCAGTAATTATAATCCAAATTATCCGTAAAAGCTTAAATTAAGAAAAATATGTTTCCTGCCACGTGGTGGCTTTACGTGGCGGTGACGCGTGGGGCTTTGCTGCTTGCGTAGCTTCAATGGAACACGCTGTCTGAGGAGATCCATGGGCGCGAGGCAAATCTTCCGCAGTTCCCGGGAGGGTCTCGGAGTGTGGAGCCCCTGGACGAAGCGAGATCCAGATTCCACTCAGGAAGCCTAACCTAAGCATGACCCCTAAAAAGCTAGGTTTCAGATAAAGTCTATTATGACAGGTAACAGCCAACTTGATACAATTCTCTTGATGTGATCAGGCTTCCCCTTACCTGTCTTCCATAGTTACCAAAGCCAGCAGTGGCTCTATTCATGTTGGATTATATTTCACTGCTGTTAGTGCCTTGTTTGCAGTTAAATGCTGAAGCCTGATGTCTCAAGAGGCAGGGAAAGCATTAATGTCTGCTTCTGCAGACTGACCTCTAGGAGACTGAAAGCTCCACTAAACAGGCTCATGGACTGACACAGCATCTGTTTCTATATTTCAGTTTAATTAACTTATTTTAGGCAGCAATTTGTCTTTACAGACAACATCCATACTTAATCCACGAGTACAAATGTAAGAATTATTGGCTGTGACATCATTTTCAAACTAACCTCATACAAATTTGTCAGGCTTCTGAGTTTCTCATACTGATTCTTTTTAATTTTCTATGCAGAGATTCTATGTATTTTTGACAGGAATACCAGTGGTATTATTCGTAACATATGTCAACATCTTCATTGGTGAGTGTAACATCATGCTGAGTACACAGTCAAAATTACTAAATAGAAACTAAGCCTACTTGATAGCAAAAAGAAGTCTTTGAAGGTTTGCTCTTTGGAAGATGAGGAAGAAGGTCTGACAGTGATGGTAGCATTGCATAAGTACATAGAAAGTGTTCCAAATATTTTTATTGTTTTCTATAGTTGTTGCTTCTTTGTAATAAATAAATTAAAAAAAAAATAAAATAAAAAGGCTTTCCACATTTTGAAAAGCAGAAAAATGCAGTCTTGGTACATTATTTTAAACATCAGTGAGGTTTAATGAACAGTTCTCCTGTATTCTAGTGAGCACTCAATATTACCTTCTTTTACATCTTTAAGAAGGCTGCATACTGTTGCTTTTATCTAGCAAAAAAGCCAAAATTATGCTTTGCAATACATATTTTAAATCTACTACTGTAATAATATGGAATTAATAGAGAAATTAGGAAAATCCTTGCTTTCAGCTTTCTGTGGACTTAATCTTAGTTATTTCTTCTGTGTAGCTGCTAATTTCACCTTTCTGTTGTCTAGCTTAAAGTCCACAATCTAGACAGAGGTAGTGTGAAGTGTCTGGAGAAATTACAAGTCATTTTTTTCTGAACAGAGCTCAGACTGAGGGACTAAGTACTCTCATGTAAAATAATGATAATTTCTTAACATGCAAGGCAGAATACAAGGTACTTAAAAAAACACAACTTGAAGCAAATATTTCTCCTCTCCTTTCCTTGTCAGGTGAAGCTGAACTTGCAGAGATTCCTGAAGGTTATGTTCCAGAGTACTGGGAATACTACCAAGTGAGTGTGACATGTGAAAGGGTGGCATGTTACGGACAGCCTTCCTATTGATGATACTTTTGGGAGTGAAATATGAGGGGTATGATAATGAGGATGACCACATCCCTGCCACTGGGTATCAGTGCAGTAGAACTCACATTGTGCCATTATGATTTTGGTAAACTTGGATTTTTCCAACTTTACAGAATGCATGTGTTCCTGCAGGAAATCTGTTTACTGACTCAAGTAGATGCAAGTGGTCTGTAATTTTCTGCAAGTAAACTACTGAAGCTGTATGACAAGAATTCTTTTATGATATTCCTATATAGAAGAGTTTTCCGTTTTCTTTATTCTTAACATGCAGGTTTTGTCTTTGTTTCTTGTTCTGGAAGGATACTGGAGTTTAAAGGGACATTCCTTTTTTTTATATAGTTTGCTAGTGTGGTTTCAAAGTCTGACACAACACATCCTTTTATATCTAGAATTTTTATAGTTAAGAGACTCAAGGTTTTAACTTTTTCATTTCATTGTATTTTATTACAACTAGCCCTTGACTTCTTGCCCTGGTTTTGATAGGAAATAATTGAATTCAGCAATATTATGACTTTCAAGTCACTTAGACTTCTGTTCCTAGTGAATTGACCTATATGTGGAAGAAACACTTTAAATAAAATGTTACTGATTATGGTAGGAGTTCCAGAGTCTATTTCTGTCATTGCAATGGCAATTTAAGACTTCCCTTCACTAGGAAGAAAACCGATCACATGTCTTACATTAACTTTTAAATTTGCTACAGAATATTTGTCTTCAGGTTATCTTGGCATTAAACATGGCAACATAAATAGAGCTTTCTAAAGTTTAGATCTTACAAACTGCTGGGCATGCTTTTACCTTTGCTATTACGGTTTGAATGGCAACACCCATAGTGTTGATGACTGGGAACATAGAAAATTACTTAGTTATGATGACATTTCAACTTGGAAATGGCATGGGAAATCTCTATTTTTGTATTTTCCAGCACCCTATAAGTCGCTGGATAGCTCGTTACTTGCTTGACCCCCCTGAAAAGGACTATGAGAAAGAGCTGGCTATGCTTGATGTTGAAGCAAAGAAAACTGAACTGAGGTATGTTATATAGTTGAGGGGTTTAAAATACTGATACATACTGTAGTTGACTGTTCTGTTTTGCTTAACATACTGAGTTGGATGCTGACATAACGTGCTTACTAAGGTATTGCTTGACCCTGAGTGCTTGCTGCACTGGCTGGTGCAGAATAGGAGTTGCCAGGATCTGTAGCCCCTGCCTTTTCAGTATTAAGATTACTAGAAGTGGAATAATCTAAGGGCAGTCTTGTAAAACAACAGTGTCTCTCTGTGGTGGATTAGGAGCTTTTCTTCCCCTAACTTGGAATTTACCAGACTAACTCAGATGGTTTGGAAGTAAGATGAAGCTATATTTACAGCATGGCGCAATTTACAAGCATATATAGACAAAATTTACAAGTATTTACAATTTTGTACAAGTTAGAAATAATACAGGAATCCAAAGTCTTCCAGACAAAGAAACTCCCCAGAAGGGCTCAAAACCACCCTCTCCTCTTTCCCCCTTATCTCAGACAAACAAAACAAACAGAAGCCAGCAAAGCTCACATTCTGGTTGCTGAGATTGGGGTGAGATAATTATAGCCTATTTGGGTTAAAAGGAAGTGATTACATCCAATGACACAGACCAGACTAACAGAGAAATTAATAGGGCAACGTCCCAGGACAAAGTGAGGGAACAGCAGACCAATGAATGATATAGACATAATTCTTTTCTTTTCACAAGCAATGATCTAATTTCTCTCATTAAAATATTCCAATTAGCCTCAAACCAGCATACTCTTCAAACCAGTTTGTATTTATAAAGTTATAGCTCTGTCCTCCTGAGTCAGGAGATGCACAGCTCTTTTTGCCTCTGCTAATGCTTATAGCTTAATTGAGTAGCTAAATGACCATTCACAGGACAGATGATGTTCCTTGTTGCTGTTGAAAATGTTGTGGGCAGTAACAACATTGTTGTCCCGAGTTTATTTTGCACTCAGTCAGACTAAACTGTTGCGGCAGCAGGTGTGAGTTCCACAGACTGTTGCTGTTGGGACCAAGACAGCATAATGTGTTACACTATCACATTTACTTTTGATTTTGTTGTTCCTATTTATTTTTAGTTGAAGGCTTTATCAGGCAAGAACCTGTGACAGAACTCCTGCCAATATTTGTACTAATGTGCTGGTTTGAGGCTAATTGGAATATTTTAATGGAGAAAATTATATTACAGGCTGTGAAAGGAAAACAATGGTGATGTCTGCTTCACTCACAGGCTTGCTGAGATGTGTAAGAACAAGAACACAGACATGGATAAGACGNCATTGTGCTAAGCTGAAATAGAGCTTCAGTCCTTAACTTCCAGCTGGCTGAGTCTACTCAGGGGGATTTTACAAAGTGTGGGGGGTTGGGGAACTCCCAAACCTTCACAACTAATCTTTTGGGAGATGACTTACTGGAAAGAAAATTGAACTAGAAGCATGTAATAGTACAAGTTTTAGTTGAACTCTATTATTTTCATAGAATCATCAAATACTAGGTTGGAAGGGACCTCAAAGATGATCTGGTCCAACCTTTCTTGGCAAAAGATGTATTTTGGTACTACCTTTGTTTCACTAGAACTTATAAGCCATAGATGCTAAACTCTGTGCTGTTGTCAGCAATGCCCTGATGTTAAATATTGATATGATCATGTTGATTCATGTTGAGTGTGTCTTTTGCTCTTTCTTTTTAGGCTGAAGGAGCTGCAGGCACGCAGACTGATGAGGCACAGGGGAGATGGACCTTGGTATCATTATGAAACACCGGATAAAAATCTCATTGACAACTCTATGAAATCCACACCTGACAATTAAGCAATTTTAAGAAAGTATGCATGGTCTTAATTGCATACTGACAAATTGTGACTGAGCTATGTGATACACATCCTGCTATTTACTGATGGAAATTAATAAAATGCAATGTTTGTGTTAATTCCAACAATATAAAAGAAACTGTGGCAGTTAAGTTCATACAGCTGGTAAAAGTGTCGTCAGACAAAAATGCCTTGTGTCACTTGCCAGCAACAGCTCCCCTTCTCCACAACATCAATGCAGAATAGAATTCCTGCCCTAATAGATTGTGAAAAAAAATGGTAGTGTTAATCTTCATCATGTGATTAGGATGTCATCTGGTATTTAAAGTTTTAAATGAAAGGCACAGGAAAATGTAGGGCTATTTTCAGAAATGCCTTCAAATATTTGGAATACTAGAATTACATCTGCCACTTGAGACACATTCTTTCTCGTTATTTGTACTCAAACTCATCTTTCACAATTTTTTTTCTTTCACAACTTGCATTTTTCAACATCTGTCATACTCTCTGCATTATCTCAAATGTTGCTCTCTTTAGAAAACTTAATACCCTTCATCCCTAACAGTATCACCCATGTTCCTCTTCCCTTTATCAATTTTATCACCAGTTTTAAGCTTTTCTCCTCTTGCCTATGCATAATTTGGAGTTGTCTGCTCTTTCATTTTCTCTAATCTCACTTCCTATGCAGTGTATATCTGGCAAAGACTTCTTAATCGCAAAACAAAACCCAAACACCTGTAAAACCCCAAAGATGACTGACTTCGTGAATCTTTCTGAACAATCCAAAAAGTGGTCTCTGGAACATCATTCGACATTGTTGAGGGGGTTTTGTTTGGTTGGGGGTTTTAGTGGTGTGTTTTAAAGTGGAACTCAAGTGTGATGTAACTTTCCCTGTGATACACGCTTCCTTTTCTAAATGGTAACAGATACAAACCAAAGTCATGTACTCCCTTTGTGGCAGAATGAATCTTCATTGATAAAAGCATAATCTGCTCAGTAGTATATTAGTATTTCAGATAACTTAGTGAAGGGTACCTACCATTGTCACATAACTTTCATGCATGAGCAGCCCAGACAGCAACCGAGTGCTGTGCTGCAGCAAGAGCAGTGTGGGCAGCAGGGCAAGGGAGAGGATTCTCTCCCTTTACTTTGCTCTCTTCAGACTTCAGACCATCTGGAGTCCTGTGTGCAGTTCTGGAGGCCCCAGCAGAGGAAGAACATGGAACTGTTGGAGCACGTCCAGAAGAGGGGCATGAAGATGATCAGGGCTGCAGCAGTGCTGCTCTGAGGACAGGCTGAGAGAGTTGGGGCTCTGCAGCCTGCAGAAGAGAAGGCTTTGAGGAGACCTTAGAGTAGGCTTCCAGAATCTGAAGGGGGCCTACAGGAAGGCTGTGGAGGAACTATTGACAAGGTCTTGCAACGACAGGATGAGGGCAATGGGTTTGAACTGGCAGAGGGGAGACTGAACTGCATGTTAGGAGGAAGTTCTTTGCAGTGAGAGTGGTGAGGGACTGGCACAGGTTGCCCAGGGGGGTTGTGGCTGCTCCCTGCCTGGAGGTGTTCAAGGCCAGGTTGGAGGAGGCCTTGAGTGACCTGTACTAGTGGGAGGTGTTCCTGCCTATGGCAGGCGGTTGCAACTAGATGATCTTTGAGGTCCCTTCCAACCTTACCATTCTATGATTCTAAATATGTATCTAGTGATATGGGCAATCATATACCAAGTAATTGTGGGGAGGATAGTCTTTAAAATTAATTTCAGCAAAGCTCGGGTTTTATTACCTTGGGTATCTCCTGACGTAAGTAGGCAGAATTAAGGCAGAAGTGCTCTACGCCCAAATATACTGCCAGATGTAGGAGTAGAAAACAAAGAAAGGTTCTTATTATTTAAGAGGTGTATGGTGCACATAAATACATGTTTTAGTTATTTTGGAGAGGATTTTATAAACCAAAGTCTTACAAGAGCTCTTCAAAATACCCCCGTAGTTTCCAGGCTAGAATCTATGCTTTGTCATGTAAAACTCATGGGAAGGAAGACTTTCAGTGAGCAAATATTCATTATTTTCTTAGTACTTGATGCATATCTAACATTCTTAGCAATATATTCAAGTTATTGATCCTGTTAAGAGAACTTTCTTCTTGCTTCGAGAGGCTTACTAAAATAAGGGGGAAAACAGGAAACTGCTTGTTGAAGGTTGATATGAAAGGATTGCTAGATGTCTGAAGAGCAAGGGTCAAAGGTTGACATCAGTTAATGGGCTTTATGGGTCATCTTATCAGTGTTAGGTGAACAGAACATGCCATTTGCTGTGTGATTGATTACATTTTTATGTACTAAAAGGTGTGTAAAGTCACCAGCAAAATTTCAAGATTAGAACTTCAGACTTTATACTTTCAGTGCCCTTAGTATAGACACAACATGGACAATTTTGGAGAAAAGGGTAAACCTTTCTGGTAACAGTATAACTCAAAAGCNGTGGTTTCAGACTGTTCGAACGCAGTTTTTTGTTTACATTAAGCAACACTACATGGACTATTTTAAGCAGACTGCCTTGTCTGCAGTTTTCCTAGCACTGCCAAATGCCAGGAAGACTCTGATTCTCTATCAGTGTTTTGACTTGTCCTTGTTTGAGACAACTTCACGTTAGACAGCTTGTATGTCTTAGTATCATTTTGTTTATAAATGCTGAGTTAATAAGAGGAGAAACTTTCAAAAGCACAAAGTCTTCTCAAGTAAACTAAATCTTTCTGGTGACCCTATATTAATTTATGTTTTTCCATCCAGCATCCAAATATACTCATGAGTCTTTCATATCTCATATTGACTAAGTTGAAGGCCATTCCATTAACATGGAATGTTCAGGCCTTGGCGTTTCACATTGTTCGCAATATTTGATTTTTTTTTGCTAGAAAAATTGCTGAGAATAGACTCCACTTTTCTGCTCACTCTTACAGCCTTCTNCCGGACGACATCCACACACATACCAGCCGTGCATTTTCAGGACTGCACAGCGCCTTTTCTACAACTGGCAGCTACCTAAGTCATACAAACGGTCCCCTCTTTATCTGGAAGACTTTTGCCACTAGAGGGATGTGTCTTCAGGTTCTACCAGCCGCGGTGTTCCGCGGGTTGTAAATGCTCGAGTGACAGAAAGTGCCACTTACAGTTTGTTACATTAAACTGTGTGTTTATATATATATATATATATATATATATTTTTAATGAGGATATAAGCCTTTATTAAACCATTGATCATCTTGTGGTTTCAGACTGTTCGAACGCACAGTTTTTTGTTTACATTAAGCAACACTACATGGACTATTTTAAGCAGACTGCCTTGTCTGCAGTTTTCCTAGCACTGCCAAATGCCAGGAAGACTCTGATTCTCTATCAGTGTTTTGACTTGTCCTTGTTTGAGACAACTTCACGTTAGACAGCTTGTATGTCTTAGTATCATTTTGTTTATAAATGCTGAGTTAATAAGAGGAGAAACTTTCAAAAGCACAAAGTCTTCTCAAGTAAACTAAATCTTTCTGGTGACCCTATATTAATTTANAAAAAAAATGTTTTTCAGTTTCCTTGTTAATTGAGATTTAATTTTTTCAGGTAAAAGGTGGTTCTAGCAAAGGTCAGATTACCTGCTTGGAAGTGACTGACGTATCCTCAGATATAAAGTGGACTACAGGCTATCTACATTGTACATTTTCGTTGTAAATGCATCAGTCATGCAATAGTTACTAGATACTGGTTGAAAAAACATTTTGATATGCTTTTCCTTCAAGTTACTCTATTCTTCCTTTCCCTGACAGTATTCCTTCAGAGGCAAAATCGCAGCAAATGCCAAAAAGAGGTAATTTTATGTTAATGTCCCTCAAGATAGGAATTCTCGATCTGGCTGCTGGCACTGCTGCGAGCTGCCCATGGCATCTCGGTCCGGGCATTTCCGCCTCGTACCCCAACGGCTTGTCCCTCCGTGCCTACCTCTCCTGCCTCTCCCGGTAGGTTCCAGACCACTGAGGCGGAAGCCGAGCCGGCCGCGCTGACACCGACACACAACCGACACCACCGCCTACAGCGGGGCCGTGACGGGCTGCGAGACATCTGTCCCTAACGGCAGTAGACCTCCGTTAATCATAGGTCAGACACTTCGCTGTCTAGAGGTTTATTTTAGGCATGTGAAGTTATTAAATCCTTGAGGCTGAGAAAAAAACCCCCACTCATATAGTATTTAATTGCTCAAACAATAACTAAACGAGTCCGTAGCAAAGCGTTACCGGTCAAAGGGAAACCTGTTCCGAGCCGCGCAGTGGGGCGGGAAGGCAGAAGTCTCCATCACGGAAATGACAGTTTTCTGGCAAAACCCGGGAACAGGCTTGCACGGCCCTGTTTCTTTCCTCCCGTCCGTCCAGCCACCCACCCACCCACACAGCCCCGCCGCGGGAGCTGTGAGGTTCCGGACGACCCGCCCGGAACCTGCGCTGGGGCGGGGGAGAGGGCAGCACGGACGCAGGGCGGCGGCGCCACGCCGACTGCCACCTAACGGTGGCCGCGGGCACGGGCGCTGTGTGGGAATCGCCACAGGAGAGCGGTCCCGAAGGCTGCGGCCGCCCCCCGCACGGCGAGGAACTGGCGAAGGCGGCAGGGGGCTGCCGGGCACCGCCCGCCTCCGCTGCCCTGTCCCTCCCTCTCGCCCTCGTCGGGACCCCCGAGTGCCGCCGCCGCCGCAGCTGGTGTCGCTCCCGCTGCCATTGGATTAAAAATAGCATCTTCCCTCCCCCTCCCCTCCCTCAGGCCCGGCTCCCGCCGCCGCGCCCTGCCCGGGGCCCGGCTGCCCTTCGCCTCCATTGCCCTCGCATTGCCCGCTCGCCGTCGGCCGGCCGGCCGGAGGGAGCATGCAGCGGCCCGCGCTCTTCAGCGGCGGCGATGCGCAGATGGCTGCCGGGGACCTGGGCGAGCTGCTAGTCCCCTATATGCCCACGATCCGGGTGCCCAAGTCAGGGGACAGGGTCTACAAGACGGAGTGTGCCTTCTCCTACGACTCGCCCGTGAGTGCAGCAAAGCCGCCCCTGGCTGTTCTCCCTCCTACCGTGCGCTGCCCATCTGCCCTCCGCCGGCGCCCTGCAGCACATCCAGCCCTCTTCAAGCCCCTTCCCCGCTCTCTGCTGCACCCCCTCCTCCAAGGGCTGCACCTCGCCCCCTCTCCGGGCCGCCTCCTCCACCTCAGGCTTTACAGTTTCCTCCATTCCTCCTTTTGCCTGCCTCCACCTGCCGCGGATTCCTCGCAGTCAGGTTTCCCCTTGGCTTCTCCCGCACGGGTCGCAGCGCCTCCCCGCCACGCGTGAGCCCAGCCCTGGCCGGGTCCCCGCACCGTGGGGCCGGTCCACTGCGGTCGCGGCTTCTCGCGGCGAATCGCTGCCGGTCCGTACGCTACAGCGGCGTCGGTTCGCTCCGTTTGTTTTTCTCCTTAAGGCGGTCTGGAGCGGTTGCCTAGACACGCGGATTTGGCGGGTTTTGGGAAAGTTTCCTGCCTGCTGGGAAATGGGCTCCGGCAGTGAGAGGGCTGTCCGCTCCCCCCGGGGAGCCCTTGTTTTTACTTTGATGCTGAGGGATTAAAAGAGTCAGGCAGTAGTCGGCCTTTTCCTTTGCGTATTTTGGCTAGCAGATGCCAGTCGTTTTGCCTTGCTGCTGTTTCGGTGCTCATTCTCCTTTTAAAACTCTTAAGAGAAAACTCTCAGAGTAAAGGCTCGATCTGAAAAATCAGCCTGAGAGTCCTTCTGAAACACTTTTTCACCCGGGGCTTCAGTTACGTCATTGAACTTCAGCGAAGTTCTAGTATTTCTCCACTAGCTTGTTCAGTTTGCTGTTAGATGAATGTTTGATGTACAGTAAGCTTGTGTTATTTCAGTTGTCTTGCAAGAAATCCACGAAACGCCACAGATTGCATGTGTTAAGGTGGTAGGTTCGAGGCCTAACTCGTCTTCAGCTTCACTGATAATGCTGGAAGCCTTCATAAATTGTAATGGTCAGTGCTTCCTAAGAAACAGGTGCTTAGAAATGACACTTTTGAAGCTGAAATGTTATTAGAATTTGTGTCTCTACGTGACACTGAGGTTTCCCAGAAGTGACTGAGCACTGTATATTGATGCTGAAGTCAACGGCAGCAATCAAAAGGAAGCTCAGGGTTTACATTACAGCATATTCAATGAGAGGCACGTTTCAGACAGATTACTGAGTCCCTTGATAATTCCTTCTAATAGAGAAAATCAGAATTGGTTTTAAAGGTGACTCAGCTGTCTGGTGTTCACCATATCTTGTTGAACAAAGGTTATTTTTACCCAGGCTCTTCAGATCTCAAGTGTCACCCAGCAGCCCTGACATACTGGTAGGCGGTCTGATTAAACTGCCAAATCAGACTGCTTCAGAGGCACTAATTGGACTATGTACTTAATAAGGCTTTTTGGGGGAGCAAAATCAATGGACCACAATCTTCCCTTTAAATTTCTGCTTGGGTAAACACATGGGTGATGTTTTTAGTAACACTTTGGTGCTTCTTCGAAGTTATAGTTTGTAAAGTGTTTCCATTAACAGGTAGGAAGGGATGTTAAATAACCAATACAGATTAATAAACAGCCAATCACCACCCCCAGCCAACAAGCCTCTAGTAAACAATAGCAAAAGCTGTGCTTAGCAAAATATATTTGAAGAAAACAAAAAAACATTTGGGCAAAACTTAAATTAACCTAACGAAAACTATGTATAAAAAGTAGCAAGGGATTTGGAATTGCCAGGTCTGCAAGGTTCCGTTGTCTCTTTTTGCAAAAATGTTTTATCCTTTTATTTAGACAAGAATATGGATTTTGGAAAAATGGTGTCTTCTCAAATCTATTTGTTTAAATTGCACTACAGAGCAAAAGGCTTAGCTGGACCTCTAGTACCAGTAAAAGCAAATGATCACTGTTAAAATACATGCTCTTGGTTTTATTATCCATAGTAACATTCCAGATAACATTTTTGATGAAGGAGGTGTTTTCCTTGTAGATTTACTTCTCAGTATTTCCTCATTTTGCCATATACTTCTCAATGTCTTCTCATTTTGCCATTTCAAATCTGCTCCATGTTACAGTTTAACTTCAGGATGTCTCTGTTTGGAGTCAGCTTGATGTAAGATGTTTTGTTCTGATAATTTTCTTCAGTACCAGATCTTATTTCAGTAGTTTCTTTCATTAACACAATAATACTGTTTCTCAGACTTTACTTTAAAATTTTTTTTCCATCTCCAAAGAAGTGAATTTTGTTACAGAAGCAAATTTCCTCAGTGCTTGTCTGCGTCTTTTGAAGTGACACACCTGGTCACACAGCAGCTCTGCTTTCAAGTTTCTTCAGCTGTACTACTCGTACGTTACTATTGTCCCTCTAAGGAAGTGTTACGATCTTTAAAATACATTGAAAAACATAAGATCTATGAGGTCTCGAGTTACAAAGTAGTATTATTATTGTAGAAAAAGATGCTGCAGCGATTTTGAAAAGGACCAGGGAGGGTGGGAAAGTCAAAACCAGAGCTGTTGTCAGGGAAAGAAAGAAATTGAGGTACTGAGTATGATTTGCTCCATTTTTACTTCCCATTGTGCAAAGCTTATTGTGGCTGCAAGACCTGGCTTTGGCAGACCTCTTTGTCACTCTGTCAGCTGTGTCTTGTTCAGATCTGAGCGATGTAGTGTCACTACGGAGGCACTTCAGTGCCACCGAAGAGCCGTATTGCAGAAGATACAGGCAGCTTCGCTGGTTGTTCTCAAAATTGGCTGATGTTCCCTTTCCATTAGTTTTGAATCTTATTTCCTTGGGTGAAGATCTGAGAACAATAACATCCTTGTGCTACAAAGAGAAACATTACAAGAGATTTAATATGTGTAGGAGGTCTACAAGTGGATATTCAGTGTATTTGTTTTTACATGTGAATTAATGTAATATGATGATCTTGTCAGAAAGGTAGTACTATTAGAAAGACCACTAAACAGATGAGAAATTCTTGTCCTTAGATTTGGTCTGTTTCCAACAGAATATATTAGGGCTGGTTTCCAAAAAGCTTGGCAGAAACAGGAGAAAAATTTCTGTGCTAAGAGTGCACTTTTTACTTTGCTCGCCTTGTACGATTAGAAATGACAACTTTTTATGGCTTATTTTTTAATTACTTTTCTGGGATTTTGGTGGCTTCTAGAGAAGCTGTTTATTCAGTTATCCTTCAACCCCTTGCAGAAGAGTTGAGGAGGGTCAATGAGCTGCCTGTAAAACACAGCCATAGTGTTAGTGTTGAGTGTCTCTTGCCTCTGGCCCAGCAGCAACAGTAGCTATGGCTCCCCTGCAGTTTGTTCCATCAAGCCCTGTACTTCTCTTTATTCAGGTATGACATGCAGTCTATCCATACTGGTTACTCTTCTTTGGATTTGTGCTACTGTGGTGTAGGTTTCCCTCCTATTTTATCTGCTGTGACCTCTCTTACTGTCTTGGTGGATGAGCCTGACTTTGTGTCCAGCACAATACAGGAGACAAAAAGATCGCATTATATAATCTTTTGTCTTTTATTATTTCTTTAGAAGTATAATACTCAGCTGGAAATTCCACCTTCTAATGAGATCCTTGTCTCAAAGACCTCTAATCACTTTAGACAAGATGCATCTGTCAAAGAAGCAACCTCTATAAAAGGGATACAAACTGGGCTGCAAGAAAGACTTACATGCAGGCTATACATAGTGCTCTGATGCCTTCCTTATGAAGGGCATCAGTTATAACTGCAGCACACGTTGTGAGTCTGAGAGCAACAGGACCAAGCAGTCTGATTCTGTAGACTGCAGGCCTGTATTTATCTGAATGAATCAAAGTTTGGCTTCACTCTGCTGGTAAACCTTGCTACTGACAACGGCTTCCTTTGTGAATCTTGCTGACTTCATTTTTGTGGCTCGAGGACTCTGTAATGGTTATGTTGGGACACTTACCAAAAGCTAAACTATGCTGATACTCTGCTGATTATTAGTACAGTTGAGATTGAAATTGAGAGTTTGAAACATGTAATGGATATCAGTGACCATGCTGCGTAAAATGTTCTAGAAATAAGCACATCTTTTCTGGCTGTTCCTTTGATCAATATTCCTTGAAGAAAATTAGTATGCCTCTGGGGCCGCTCTGAGAGGTGCAAGCTGTTACCTTATTTCTGTTGATGGGATGGGAGCAGCAGTGAGGAAACAAATAAGAGGATCGAATACATCAAAGCAAATCAGACACTCCAGACAATGAATTTGGGCCTAGCTGCAAAATGACTTCTAAGTTATTGAGGCAGTGAATTGCTTGGTGGTGGGTGATCACCTGAAAAAACAGAGCAGTGTTGTACTACAGGGGGATACCAAAGCTGTCTCATGGTCAGGTGTTTTGCTGATTGGGACTGCATGAGGACCCTAAGGCTAACTAAATGGTCTTCCAGAGCTGGAGGACAGTACAGTCAGGGTTGTGCCTTTAGTGGCTCATAGACAAGGATTTACTGCACAGCTTCAGAGAATGAGCACGTACGTGCATTGTGCATTTCTCTGGGTTTGATGTACAGTAGGATCTCAGTAGCCATTTCCTCTATATCTGTGATTGACCAAAATTTAGTTATTCTGTTATCCAGAGTTGTGATCCATTGAAATGTTTTGGGTAGCAGAGGGACTCTGATTGTAAGGTACCTGGAGTGCTAGATGATAAATACTGACATGCAGAGAAATGGACAACCATGGACTTCTGCTGAAGTGTGGAACCAGTAGGTTTCATCTCAACACTTTCTCACACTTTTTTTTTTTTATTTTTTTTTTCCTTGTTGTTCTGGAAGCACATCATTGTCTTTGTGACCAACAGATTTGTACAGCTAGGGCTCTGCACAAGGGAAAAATCATCAGGCTCTCTCTAAATCTGACCTGCCATGGAAGCAGTATGGGTGGTACCGCTTGAGCTAGAAAGCAAGCTGTGGTGGATTTGGGACATCTCTATCAGTGGCCCACACAAGCTGCACCTGGATAATCTGATCCCAAGCAGTGCTGATGGATGGGTGAAAGTTTTATGTTCCTGATTGCAGGTTAGAGGTATTCATGACCTGATGTTAGTTTTGCTGTTGTATCTGCTCACTTTTGAAGCCTTGATCCTGCCTGTGAATGTGACTGGTGCAAGATACGGCTTCAGAATTATGTATGCCCTGCACTGGAGTCTGCTAGATTACTTAAGCACAAGTGAGCATGAAATGGTGGTTTGATTTCATTATACAGACTGATGGCCCACACAGTTTTATTTATATTTATTTATTTACCTTCCTAGGAATTCTAAGTGCTCTACTGGGTTGACCTTGTTTATGTGCCCAACTAGAAGCTGTAACAGAGATAATGGACATCATTATTAAGTAACTGTGAAATAATCTGCTTGTAGGGAAATATACAGTGGTATCCCAGTAGCTACCATTTACCCCAGAACCTGGAGGATTTAAAGCCTCTCAAAATAGTAATATATTTTCCATTGCAACTTTGTCTAGCTGTGCACAGAACATCAGGACCCCAGAGTCCTGTTGTACTTTTGATTTTAGTGATGTCTACTTCCTTCAAGCTAATTTTTTTTCTTATGCTGCTGTCACGAAGTGTGACAAAACAGTAAATAGTGACTTTGATATTTGTTTCTCTCGTTATTTTCTTTAAGAGAGGGTGGGGAAGGATTTATTTTCCAGTTCAAGCTAACAGACCACTTATTGGAAGCCCTGTACTTTATTTCCTGCTACCTTTCTCTCTCTGCCCAGCCCAGTTCTTCCTATCTCTCTTGCCTTTCACCAGTTCCAATAGTAAATGACTCCTATTTGCTACTTGTATATATTTTTCACATCAGTGCTTTTGTATGTCTATGTCATTACATTCTTTTTTCTGATTGTTGCTTCTTGCTCTCCTCTTTGTGAGATGCTCAGTTTTATGCTGGTATTATTCCTTTTCTGCTTTCCTTTTGTCACGATTTCTTTCTTGTCACCTTTGTGTGACAGAGGTCAGGTGTCTAAAAGGCAGGCTTATACCACTGTTCACGCTCCTTTTGAACGTAGTTAGATGTATTCCCTGCCTTTGGCACACATTTTGGGTTGATTCCCACCTACTTCCCCTCAGGAAAATTATCTTTTACTGCAGTGGAAACTTGAAAGTGAACTTTTTGTTTTGCTGGAACCATCTCTGTGCTGTTGTGTTCAGGTGGCCAGCTGTGGTTTGCTTTGTGCTTTGTTGGTTTTGTGTTTTATTTTTCCTTCTTTCAATGAGGGTGGTACCAGAGCATGAGAGAGAGGCATACTTTCTTTTCATTCTTCACTATGTACTTTTTATTCCTATTTACTGAATACTACGTATTTTTGAGATTAAGTGCTGAAATGCCTGTTACTCATTTTAAGCCTGTCCTGAAATAAAGTATTTGGTTTTAGAATCATAGAATCATAGAATGGTAAGGTTGGGACCTCAAGGATCATCTAGTTCCAACCCCCTGCCATAGGCAGGGACACTTCCCACTAGCACAGGTTACTCAAGGCCTCATCCAACCTGGCCTTGAACAACTCCAGAGAGGGAGCAGCCACAACCTCCCTGGGCAACCTGTGCCAGTGTCTCACCACCCTCACTGTAAAGAACTTCCTCCTGGCATCCAGTTTCAGTCTCCCCTCTGCCAGTTTAAACTCATTGCCCCTCATCCTGTCATTACAAGACCTTGTAAATAGTCCCTCCCCAGCCTTCCTGTAGGCCCCCTTCAGCTACTGGAAGGCTACTCTAAGGTCTCCTGGAAGCCGCCTTCTCCAGACTGCAGAGCCCTAACTCTCTCAGCCTGTCCTCACAGCAGAGCTGCTGCATCTCTCTGAGCATCTTCATGGCCTCCTCTGGACCTGTTCCAACAGTTCCATGTCTTTCCTGTGCTGGGGGCTCCAGAACTTAATTACCGTATTATGGATTATGCTTTACTTACACTATTATGGGACTCACTGCAATGTGTGTCCTATGTAGCTTCATAGAATCACAGAATTCTCAGGGTTGGAAGGGACCTGAAAAGATCATCCAGTTCCAACCCCCTGCCATGGGCAGGGACGCCTCACACTAGATCGGGTTGCTCAGAACCCCATCCAGTCTGGCCTTAAAAACCTCCAGGGATAGGGCTTCCACCACTTCCCTGGGCAACCTGCTCCAGTGTCTCACCACTCTCACGGTGAAGAACTTCTCTAAATATATTAAAGGTAGGTTAGATTACAGTTATACAGTGAAAGTCGTGTGACCACATTTAATTAGGTGAATTGTGGTGATCCCTGATGAACACCTGTAACAGTTCTGTGTGGTTGTAAGGTTTGTAGGAAAACGCTGTCATGGAAGCTGTGGCAGAAAGCATGGAGGAACCAGTGACCCTCTGTCGTAACTGGCACCTATTGCTTTATATGTGACAGGATGAACGAACTTTTTATTCTACTGTGTATGGAGACTTGTGAAAAACCAAGATGCCATTTTATCTCTGCTACTTATATTAGCAAGTTTCGCCATTGTTCCAGTGGATCTGAAGAAGACACCTGTATTGTAGACCATTGTGCCCAGTCTATAACAGTTTTTTGTGTTTCAGAGATCACCACAGCAGTTGTGCTTTTATAAATTCATTGTTGTCCAAGGCACTTTATTGTCCCTGAGGGGTCTAAACAGTTTGGGGAGTTTGGTAACAGTATACAGGTCATTAGTTCAAATCCTGATATGGTTAGTAGAGTTTGAAAGCTATTAGTGTCTGGTGCCATCACCACGTCTGAAGTGAATCGTAGAATCATAGAAT
>VWYK01009319.1:0-15476 GCA_013399775.1 Semnornis frantzii | reverse complement strand
TGCTATCAGGCAGGCAGGCCAAAGAGAGGGAGAAAGAGGAACAGGACATTCCTCTGTTTATACAGGGGGTCCAGACAGGAAGCGAGAGTGGGTAACCACTACACCTGGGGTCAGGTGGACCACCTCATGGGAGGAGTCAGGAGGACCTGGGGACAAGTGTGGACCACTTCTCCCACCCAGGAGTGTTAACTCTTTACATCCAGCAATGAAATGTCTTTCTTGTAGTGAGCACACTATTCGAGGTGCAACCTCACCAGTACTGAGTACAGGGGAACAATCACTTCCCTGCTTCTGCTGGCCATACTATTACTGCTAAAGCCCAGGATCCTGTTGGCTGCCTTGGCTCCCTGGATACAGTGCTGGCTCGTGTTGGGACAGCTATCAACCAGCACTCCCAGGGTCCTTTTCCATCAGGCATCTTTCCAGTCCCGCTGCCCTAAGCCTGTAGTTTCATGGGGTTGTTGTGACCCAAACGCAGGATTCTGGCACTTGGCCTTGTTAAACTTCATGCAACTGACCTCAGCCTGTCCAGATCTCTCTGCAGATCCTCATCCCCTTGTTGTTCTGCATGTGCTGTGTGGTCACACTCAAGATGAACCACTCCATAATCTTGGTCACTAAGCCCAAGATGGCCTCAACCACTACATCTCCCACCACTCTGTAAACAGCAGGTCGAACAAGACATCAGTCCTGGTAGACTCACTTACCAGCTGTGTCAGGAGGTTACCTTCCAGGTACTCCAGGAGCTTCCTAGACTGTTTCTTCTCTGCTGTGTTTTTCGTGCAGTCTTGATATGTTGTCTCGGTGTTGTTTTCTTAAAAATATCCCTGATACTCGTACACACAAATCTAACTTTCTTACATTTCATCATGTCTATAGAATTGTGCTGTCTATTCACTGCTGTCTGATGGCTTTGGAGAACCACAAAACTATGCCTGCTCATCCAAGAAGGTTCCCAAGAGTCCAGTCTTCTCTTCTGGCCATGTGTGAGACAGGAGTAGGACAGCAACAGAAGGTTTATGCTCATCTGCAGGGAGGGAGGAATTAAGGAGTTTCTCAATAACAGCTCTGTTGGAGAATGATGATTAATTTCTTCAAGCATTTAAGATCAAGTAGTAAACAAATGCACAGGTTTACAGAGCTAATGCTTTTAATCGTCCCTCTCTACTGATGCAAGGAATAAGTGCTCCCACCACAGCCAGAAGGCGACACCTAATGTCTGCTATGTTGTTTCTAAAGGTGGCAAGGCAACAGATGAAATTCACAAAGGAATGTTTTAGCGATGAGATCCTGAAATAGATTTCTTCTTTGTGTCATCCATGTACTTTCAGACACCCAGTGCAGTAAAAGAAGTAAAAGAAGTAGACTGGACTAACTAACTATCTAACACCTACATTACCTCTGTTGTGGAGGCGGGGAATTAATGTGGCTGAGTCAGGAATTATAAAAATAGAATTATTTCATTTTACTGAAAGCCCTGCCCTTAAACTATATACAAAACTATTTTAGATTTATTTACAGGTTCTAATTCGATCAGGAATTCTTCAACAGGATGTTATGGACAAATTTAGAGATTTAGGAAGTCAGGAAATGGAAAAGGCTAAGCTACTATAAACACAGCTTTACCCCACTATCAATCAGGCTAAGCAGAGCATTAAGGGAACAGCAGGCTTTACTCCAAAAGGCGAGACAGGAATTCTGCGATGATCCCTTGCTGGATTTCTCTGCATCTCAGCTGTCTTCTGATGCTGCAAGCAATATCCAATAGTCTGGATCCACATAGCAGAAATCCAGGGTGAGTGGAAAAGCTGACAAAGTCAGGAGTGTCTCGAAACATGACTGCCACAAGACAGGGATTCATGCAATTGACTCCTGCCTCAGCAGCGGCAGGGGAGAGCTAAACTGCTTGGGTCTCCCCAGTTCGGAATAACAGCCAAGAAGTCGGCTGCTGTAAGGTCCGAGAGCAGCTGGGTCCGGGTGCTGCTGGCAGCTCTCTCAAATGGACCCCAGGACTTGCCAAGCTTGCAAATTTGGAGTGGTGCAAAAGTGGGGAGAACCATCCAAAGGCAGGGACAGTGCAAAATGGGAGCTCTGTCAAAGTGGGGGGACTCTTAAGGTGGGAACCATGCACCTTCTCCCTTGTTCTATTTATCCTTTTCTAGATAAAGTGTCCATTTGCCAATTCATACTGGGTGCAAAGTCCCAGCCAGCCCCCAACCCAATTCCCAGTGCGGGCTTCCACACAGGTCAGCATACGTGTGGAAAGGTGCTTTTCGCTGTTCCCTCCTCAAGCCTGCAGGGTGAGGTGGGGAAAGCAGTTTTCATACCACCACCTTCTCCCCATTCAAGCCAGAGGGAGGGGGAGGGAGGGGGGCAGAAGGAAAGCATTTGGAGTGCTCCAAAACATTCTGACTGATGGAAAGGCTATGGGGACTTTTCTTCTAACAGATATATTTTTTTAAAACTTCTTTTCTCTTTTACCTACTTTTCATCTCTTTTTTTCACCTCAAAAGAGTACAGTTTCTTTGTATGAATGCAAAGTACTTTGATGGTTTTGCTGGCCAACAACAAAGGAACCTCGATCCTATCTTATTATTAACTGAGGTTAAAAACATGCGGCAACAATCTAAATCTATGCAAATTCATAGCAAAAATGAGACTAACACATCAATACCAAGATTTAGTACTTCTAAACTGCTAAAGATGTTGCTGAATCGTGTGAGTTACCACAGGGCAATTTTCATTATAGTCTAATATCTAAATTCCAGAATCCCAGTGTCTGCTTTTTTTGAGGCCTGAAAATTTTGAAGAACACACCATGATATTATGTCCACTTTGCAGTGGACATTAAAAAAAAGTGTTAAGTGACTTGATGGAGTAAAAAATATGTAAGTGAAATAGAACAGGGACTAGAACATAAAATGCTTTCAGCTCCTGAGCTGAGTCTGTTGAACTGCAGTGTGTAATTTTTATTATTTCAGTATGTGGTCTCAGAAATACTTGGGGTAAGCTTCCTGGACATGAGGAAAAAATTAAAATTCATAGAGAAATTCCTTTTATTCAGTATCTCCCCAGGTAAACCATGTATAAAAGTTATCAATTCCATATGGTCAAGTGTATGTTATGAAATGCTTGTGTCCACGTATAAGACATGTTACAGTATTTCAGCAGCTCTCTCTTTTCAATTTTTTTGGTGAAGAAACAGAACAAAAGCATAAATTGTACTTAACAGTACTTGTGTGTTCATAAAAGAAATGCATTAATAAAGAACCAACCTCTACAACATTAAATGATTACACTTAATAATTCTTTAAAAAATCATTTGAAGCTAGGCAAAGTCTGCAAAATTTAAGTATTAAAACATAATCCTCAGACTATGAAATGTCAGAGCTGTTGCTGATAATCAGCTCTTCCATAAAGATATAAATATAAATCCAAAGGATATACAGTCAGTGTTTATACCAAAGGAATCACAGAATCACAGAATAGTTGAGATTGGACCTCTGGAGGTCATCTTGTTCAACTCCCCCCATTAAGCAGGGCCACCTAGAGACAATTGTCCAAGACCACATCCAGGCAATTTGTTAGTATGTCCAAAGATGGAGATTCCACAACCTCACTAAGCAGCCTGCTCTTGTGCTGGGTCACTCTCACAGGACAAAAACATTTCCTGATATCCAGAGGGCACCTCTTTTTTTCATTTTATGCCTATTGCCTCTGGTTGTGTCACTGGACACCTCTGAAAAGAGTTTAGGTCCATCTTCTTTGCACCCTTTGTTCAGGTATTTATATGCTATTAAGATTTGAGCCTTCTTTTACTCAGGCTGAACAGTCCCAGCACTCTCAACCTTTCCTTAAGTATGAGGTCCTTGTAGCCCTCTGTTGGACTCTCTCCAGTATGTCACATCCATGCCTTTCATATGGAGAAGCCCAGAACTGGATTCATAGACCTCACCAGTGCTGAGGGTAAGGATCACCTCGGATCACCAGGAACCACTTACGCAACACTACTAATCCAGGATGCTGCTGGCTACCTTCGCTGGAAGGGCGATCTTGTCCACCAGGACCCCTAGGTCTTTTTCTGCAAAGCTGCTTTCCATCCAGCTGGCCTGGACTGTGTACTGGTACATGAAATAATCCCTCTCCACATGTGGGACATTGCATTTATCTTTCTTGAAGTTCATGAGATTCCCATTTGCTCATTTCTCCCCATTTTTAATGAGTACAAAAGTGTGCTATGTGATTCAAATATACCAAAAAGAAGAAACTACTATGCCGTGCACTGCCTTTTGGAACTCAGCCAGAGGTGCCTTCACAAGTGAGCAGCCAGGTGTTTATATTCGGTGCTGCTTTCTCTTCAGTCTTGCTACATAATTAGAACCCTCCTCAGGATGGCACTGTCTGCAGTCTTCAGTGGTATCATAGATGATGTCATCAAGGAGACCTTGATTCTTCTATGAAAGCATTATCGCATGTTTGTACAACTCAATATGCCATCTTCATCAACAGGAACAAATAAAAGTGCCCTTTATGTAAAGAAGAAAAGTGGTGTTTTCAATGACTGGCTCAGAAGCACTCTGATTTCATTGCTGCCTTGTTCTCAGAACATTACAAATGTGAAGAAAGTACAATACACTTATACAGCAGCCTGCTTCCCACTCCAGGAACTCAGAAACAATTAGTTTGACCTTTTTTTTTCAGATTGCAGAATTAGACCTTTTGACCTGAGGAAATAAAATGATGTGTACCTTCGAAATGTAGCGGAAGAAAGGTTGGTTGTTCTACAGCTTCCATCCAGTTTCATCCCATACATTAAAACCAAGATTCGGTTTGCTATATCACTGATGTGAGGAAGAGCAGAAAAGGTAGTGTCACCTTCTTCGGTGGTAGGTTCTGGCTCTTGCACTTTTCATTGCCTTCCTCGTCCCACCTCCATTCTCTGGTTGTCAGGCCAAGGGCTGCATCAGAGCTAATGCTAATAGACCTGGATTACTCCACGCAGATGGTGTGTGTCTAGGCGCTGCACTCTGCGATGTGCGCTGTCCTACCTATGTCAACCATGCTGTTGCCTTTTCCGGCAGACCTCACATCCCCAGTCTCTGGAACGGTGCTGTTGGTGGCTGTAGTCACCTCCAGACCTGTTGCTGGGATCAGCCGGCAAAGGACCACGCTGCCGACAGTGACACCTGCTGTTAGAGATCGTGCCTGGGATTGCTACTGAAACCCACTCTTGTGAGGCGGAAAATTAGGATCAAAGCCAAACCAGGGGTGCTCGCCACTGGATTCTGCACAGCAAGGGCTCTGAATATACTGCGTGGCTTTCAGCGGCCTGAAACAGCCGCGATAGATGCACCAGCAACTCCATTCGGTGAGAGCTGTCATCAGCCCTAGAACTGATGTCTTCTACACTATTTGTAGGGAAGCCCTTCTCACGTTACAAATACATAGTTATGTTTGTGTAACTGTTACACATATGTAACAGATGCTGTTAAAAGAAAGCAAAGATCTGTCCAATTAAATATACATATAAAGTTTTAGGTGGTTTTTGTAGATTATGAATGAGCTGACAGAAGATTTTGTTTTGTCTTGGTAAGAGGTGGCAAAAAATACACTGGAGCAGGGAAGAAAGGGGTTGTTTACGAAAAGAGGTTTTCTGGAATCAAACATGTTCCTGAAAGAAATCATGCTACAGAAAAATAATCTCAAAAAGAGCATAAACATTCTCAAAAGCATATGTTGCACATTTTGTGTCCGTAATGCCCCATGAAAAATGAATGGGTTTCAGTATGTACCTTTAAGAAATCTTTTTTTAATGTATCAACATAAATGAAGAAAAGCTAAAACCAGAGAAAACTTGTCTGCTTTAGGGAATCTATAGTGTACTCCTGCTGTTTATCTGGTAAGGCAAGAAAGATAATGTAGTGTATACTGTCGTCTACTGCAGCACAGGCCTTTCGCCAGTCATTTTGTTTAATTTCCCTTCTCAGTATTCTACATCTGCGGAATACACTTCTCTAGCAATCTCATTTTAATAATATATTCTAATCCATTAAACTCACTCTGGCAAGCTTGCAGTGAACCATGACATTTCCAAATCAAAGTAAAATCAAAGGCCTTAAACCAGTCTGCAGAACTAAAATTCTTTTTCATATCCCTTCACTTTATTTACAGATGATTCCTGTGTTGAAATATACCAAATAATTGTGACAGAATAATTATGATATCTTCTTATGTCATATTTTTTGAAACTGTCAGATACTGAACTGAAGGACCTGCAGAAAACAAAGAAATAGCAAAAAAAAAACCCCAAAGCCAAACAATGACGGATGAAAGGCAACCCATAATAAGCATGTCAACACTATTTTTTCTCTGCTGCTTTACCTTGATACTTTTGTAGCACCAAGTGAAGTCCTGTTAATCCAACGATTTAAATCTTTAATATGATCCCCCGTTCCAAATGCCATTCAGCTGAGTATAGGGCAAACAGTGTCAACTCCAGGGTGTAACAGGGTTCTTAACCTCTGCAAAGCCTTGCTTTTCCTCACCAACATTGGGCTATAATCTACATGAGTTGTTACATGTGATTTCTGAGATGTGAAATTGCTTTAATATGGTGCTAGGTTTCTTCATATTTTTAATCCGTGTACCTGAATGACTAAATTGTTCTGTGACAAGTCAGAAGAGTGGACTTTCTTGAAAGCAAACGTAGCAGATGAGAAGAAAACTACACTGATAAAGTAAAGAAGGATAATGAAGTACCACACCAGACTGAAAAATTAATTTTGGGGGTTGCTTTCAAATGATTGTGGGAAACCCAAAGAGTTGAATGTGAGTAACTGTTGAATTTTTATTCGAAGCAAGTCAAGCACATGGTTTTTGCATCCTGTTCAAATAGTGGATTTTAATTTTAGTGCTCTATGCATAGCAGAATTAGGTACTTCTATAGCAAAGAAGTAAACATTTCCATGTCAGAAATTTTTCACTCTTGTATTTCATCAGATGTGTTTAAATATCATCCTGTGTAAATGGAAATTACTATTTCTGGTTTGCGAATGTACATAATATGATCAAACCACTTCTTAATCTCCTCTTCGCTAAGTTTTCATTTTAAAGATCAATTTCCAGTCACTTAATAATTTTCATTTTTCTTCCCTGACTTCATTCTAATTAAAGGAGATATTTTTTAAGTTTGAATATCAGAAATAGAACTCACTCCCCAGGAATGCTGAATATAGGGATATGTGGCATCTATCCACTTCTACTACAATTTCCACAGGGTATTTGACCATAGATTGAATTAACTCCTTCTGCCACAGCGCCTCACTGGGACTTGTGTCCTAGGATTGCTTCTGTGACCTAATGTGGGCATGCAAAAAGAAGAAATGCAAGAAAGGAAAATAATGAGCTGTGTAGAACTCCTTGGTTCCCAGGAATTACAGAGGTTCCTCTGTGGGAGAGGAGTAGAGGAAGAGAAAAAGGGCCAGCTAAGGTAACGGCCAAGGTGGCCCCCGGGGGAAAGAACAAGGAATGGAGGGGAAAAGTCTGTTAGAAAAACAAGGTTGTACATCATGGATTATGTTAATGCCCTGTCTGTATAAAAGTAGCTCTGACTGTAATAGAGAGAGATTCTGCTGCTGCCCTGGTGGAGTATGGCTACACCTCTTCCGCAACCTAAGCTCTTCTGCCATGGGGATTCCAAAGACCAAGGCCATTGTCCTTTAAAAATAACCTGCATGCTTCTTTTCCAGAGACTTGATTTTTTTATTTTTCTTATTGAAACACAAATTTACTCTTGGCCATCATATTCTAAAGCTCTAATGCCTGGCCCAGTACTACCACACTTGTTTTTTTCAGAATTTGTTCAAGCAGAAATATTTTATCAGCTTAATTTATTAATACTTATTGTACCTTTTTCCCAGCTACAAGACAGAAGTTATTTCTTGCAAATCTGATTTTTGTTTTTTTTTCCCCTTCATTATTTCTAATTCTGTTGTTACAATCCGAGAATGGAGCAATAGCAGTAGTGATGTCATAATGTGAAAAGCTAAACTACCCAATATCAAAATGCAAGACTGAAGGTAGACCTGTCTTTTTGAGCCCCTATGACAAAAATAATATTTATTGGAAGCTGGTATACATTTTAAGGTTTTCCAAACAGATATTTCCAAATAGATACACAAATATCTTTATCATAACCTAAGTCCATTTTGATTTAATTGAAGTAGCATTAGAAATAAAAAGGGTTTATTTTTCTTTTATCACAATAAGGTTAATACTATCCATTAACCTTAAAATCCATAAACTCCCTTCAGAAAGGCCACACGATTCCCTGTATCTTTTAAAACTAAGAGGTAATAGTTATAATGACATGAACACAATTATTACTCAAGACCTTATTTCAGCACTACTGTTCTTTACGCACTGGTACCTTATTTCATAAGGTATAATTTTAGACTAACTGCAAAATAGTTTGGATTGTATATTTAGTACTTTTTTGGAATTGTCTTATAAAGATATAACAATTACAGGGTTTATAAGGTAAATTTGCAACCCAAGAAAACAGTCAAAAAACTCTGGGCTTAGGGAAATTCAGTAATCTCGAGCTTCTTCTGCTAAGAACCTCTTTGACACTTTAACAAGTTTGCCATCTATTCCTAGATGGCCCTTCCTGTCCCCAGCCCTGAACCCTGTCCCCTTTCCAAAAAATCTCAGTGATCTTTCCTTCAGGGACAGCTTGACAAATTGGTGCAGTGATAAAGGTTTATCTCTCTTGCTGCTGCTCTGACCCTTCCTACCTGCCTAGAAGAGCTACAGTCAGAGCATAGAAATGGACATAAACCCCTGCTGTAGCATATCATCTTCTGGACATTTTCCTGACATATGAAATTGCCATTTATGGCTCAAATTAATGGACATGTACTACCACCTACCTCAGGGATGTTAGAGGGGGGACCTTTTGAAGCTTAAGGTCTGTGACATCAGAAAGCAGCAGACTTCTGTTCTGTTCAACACCTGGACCTCTCCCTGGTGGAAGCACTGGAGACAACATGAGTTATTTGTCTCCCGGACTGTGGAAATGGACAGCTTCTGCCTCAGCAGCCAGGCTGCATTGCTTCACTGACTGGCATTCCTCTCCCCACTTAGCAAACCAGATTAATATGCTTTTCTTACTGCTCAAGGTTTCATGCTTTGTACAGCCACAGGCAGACTTTACAACAGGTATTAAGCATATCAAAATCTACTTTCAAGCTTCTCTACAAACCAGTAGCCTGGGCACTTGAGAAATACTGATTACCATCTGATAATTTTGAAATAATAACAATAAGAGTATGACTTTGGAAAGCTCTAAAATAAAATCCATGTCTAAAATGTATATAGGAAGGGATCCAAACCAATTACATTAATTCACCTAAATTATTGTACACATATTAATAAATCAACATGTTCATATAATTATGCTCAGGTTTATATTATTACATCCAGAGGGGAAACAAGCGTCTCAAAACAGGTGAACAGAAGGTTTCTCCTGTCAGGATGAAACTATGCAAACTTAAAGATCCACAGTGTTTCAGAAGGCTCAAGGCTCTTTCAGAATTCAGTCTTTCTACCATCCTATATGTAAAAGATTCAAATCTGTTTGCATGCTTAGACTTTAAGATAAACCATATGATCAGAGGGTTGGAGCAGCTCTCCTATGAGAACACGCTACAAGAGTTGGGGCTCTTCAGCCTGGAGAAGAAAAGGCTTCCAGGAGACCTTATAGTAGCCTTCCAGTATCTGAAGGGGGCCTACAAGAAAGCTGAGGAGGGACTATTTACAAGGTCTTGTAATGACAGGACAGGAAGCAATAGGTTTCAACTGTCAGAGGGGAGATTTAAACTCGATGTTAGGAGGAAGTTCTTTAAAGTGAGGGTGGTGAGGCACTGGCACAGGTTGCCCAGGGAGGTTGTGGCTGCTCCCTCCCTGGAGGTGTTCAAGGCCAGGTTGGACACGGCCTTGAGTGATCTGTACTAGTGGGAGGTGTCCCTGCCTATGGCAGGGANTTGAGCCCCTATGACAAAAATAATATTTATTGGAAGCTGGTATACATTTTAAGGTTTTCCAAACAGATATTTCCAAATAGATACACAAATATCTTTATCATAACCTAAGTCCATTTTGATTTAATTGAAGTAGCATTAGAAATAAAAAGGGTTTATTTTTCTTTTATCACAATAAGGTTAATACTATCCATTAACCTTAAAATCCATAAACTCCCTTCAGAAAGGCCACACGATTCCCTGTATCTTTTAAAACTAAGAGGTAATAGTTATAATGACATGAACACAATTATTACTCAAGACCTTATTTCAGCACTACTGTTCTTTACGCACTGGTACCTTATTTCATAAGGTATAATTTTAGACTAACTGCAAAATAGTTTGGATTGTATATTTAGTACTTTTTTGGAATTGTCTTATAAAGATATAACAATTACAGGGTTTATAAGGTAAATTTGCAACCCAAGAAAACAGTCAAAAAACTCTGGGCTTAGGGAAATTCAGTAATCTCGAGCTTCTTCTGCTAAGAACCTCTTTGACACTTTAACAAGTTTGCCATCTATTCCTAGATGGCCCTTCCTGTCCCCAGCCCTGAACCCTGTCCCCTTTCCAAAAAATCTCAGTGATCTTTCCTTCAGGGACAGCTTGACAAATTGGTGCAGTGATAAAGGTTTATCTCTCTTGCTGCTGCTCTGACCCTTCCTACCTGCCTAGAAGAGCTACAGTCAGAGCATAGAAATGGACATAAACCCCTGCTGTAGCATATCATCTTCTGGACATTTTCCTGACATATGAAATTGCCATTTATGGCTCAAATTAATGGACATGTACTACCACCTACCTCAGGGATGTTAGAGGGGGGACCTTTTGAAGCTTAAGGTCTGTGACATCAGAAAGCAGCAGACTTCTGTTCTGTTCAACACCTGGACCTCTCCCTGGTGGAAGCACTGGAGACAACATGAGTTATTTGTCTCCCGGACTGTGGAAATGGACAGCTTCTGCCTCAGCAGCCAGGCTGCATTGCTTCACTGACTGGCATTCCTCTCCCCACTTAGCAAACCAGATTAATATGCTTTTCTTACTGCTCAAGGTTTCATGCTTTGTACAGCCACAGGCAGACTTTACAACAGGTATTAAGCATATCAAAATCTACTTTCAAGCTTCTCTACAAACCAGTAGCCTGGGCACTTGAGAAATACTGATTACCATCTGATAATTTTGAAATAATAACAATAAGAGTATGACTTTGGAAAGCTCTAAAATAAAATCCATGTCTAAAATGTATATAGGAAGGGATCCAAACCAATTACATTAATTCACCTAAATTATTGTACACATATTAATAAATCAACATGTTCATATAATTATGCTCAGGTTTATATTATTACATCCAGAGGGGAAACAAGCGTCTCAAAACAGGTGAACAGAAGGTTTCTCCTGTCAGGATGAAACTATGCAAACTTAAAGATCCACAGTGTTTCAGAAGGCTCAAGGCTCTTTCAGAATTCAGTCTTTCTACCATCCTATATGTAAAAGATTCAAATCTGTTTGCATGCTTAGACTTTAAGATAAACCATATGATCAGAGGGTTGGAGCAGCTCTCCTATGAGAACACGCTACAAGAGTTGGGGCTCTTCAGCCTGGAGAAGAAAAGGCTTCCAGGAGACCTTATAGTAGCCTTCCAGTATCTGAAGGGGGCCTACAAGAAAGCTGAGGAGGGACTATTTACAAGGTCTTGTAATGACAGGACAGGAAGCAATAGGTTTCAACTGTCAGAGGGGAGATTTAAACTCGATGTTAGGAGGAAGTTCTTTAAAGTGAGGGTGGTGAGGCACTGGCACAGGTTGCCCAGGGAGGTTGTGGCTGCTCCCTCCCTGGAGGTGTTCAAGGCCAGGTTGGACAAGGCCTTGAGTGATCTGTACTAGTGGGAGGTGTCCCTGCCTATGGCAGGGAGTTGGAACTAGATAATCCTTGAGGTCCCTTCCAACTTTACCCTTCTATGATTCTATGATTTTAAGCTAACATGTACATGACAGGTCATATGTGCAGGTACATTAGAACATTTGAAAGAGCTGAAACTTGGAAGCTTAGCAAACACAAATTTATGTTAAATGGCAAAAATAATTGTATGCGTATATATGTATAATTTGGCAATACGTTAGGGTTTGCTATTCTCTGCTAAGAATGATACGTTTAATCTCTTGCTGTATCTGAGCATTTATTTGACAAACATAGCCACGATTTTTTTCATCAATATTACAGAAATTGTGCTTCAAGTACAAATATTGTTGTCATGGGACAAAACTTTAGATAATATATGCAGAAGTTACAGTAGCATCTGGGAGTTCATATTTTGTAGCTGTTCTCATTAGGGAAAACCTTTATTAACAGTTAGCAGTTTTTTCCTCAGCAAAGTGCTTCCAAAACATTTGCTAATTAAAACCTTTATATCTTTTAGACAGTAAAAGTGCCTTTTCCAACCTGCAACAGCTATGTAACTTACTTTATTAGTGGTTTAGTAGTAAAGTCAGATAAACCTTTGATTTAGTAATTAGCCCTTATAGAGTGCGTTCTGCCTTCAAAGCACTTTGTGAACATTAACTAATTAATTCTTGCCACTCCCCTGTAATTTGGGGAAGCAAGTATATTCTTACATGCTTGCCTGTGGTTTAGGGAAGGAAGTATTATCTCTGACATTCTATGAAACAGATAATTAAGACATATTAATCAAGGTATTCACGTAAGTCCACAAAGATGGAACCACTGTCAGATGGTTAAATTATTCTTCTAATCCTCTTCTATATTCCAGTTACTTTCTCCTTCACTGATTTCCTCTGAAGGGGTCCAGCCAGGTGTGCCAAAGCAAAGCTCTGAATGTTAAGTAGGTCCCTCCATCTTCTCCAGCATCTCAGGCCACTCACTTCTGGGAGGTGCAAACCTCAGGAACATGTGCAGCGTGCCCAGTTCACATGACAGGCTTGTTGGCCACGGGTGTGTGGCCATGTGCAAGGAGAAGCCACAGTAAAAGATTGCACAGGGACTCGGAGCTCCCACCCGGTGCGCCACACAGAATCAGATTACGTCCAGTTGGAAGAGACCGCCAGTCCAACATTCAAAGCAGCACTGAAGGGTCTACACTAAACCATGTCCCTTACAGCAAATAAAGGCTGTTAGCAAGATTTCCAAATTAATGACTTGTTTTCAGTGAATTTAAGATCTCTGGCAGGTACAAAGGGCAAACTATTTATCATTCTTTGGTTTTGCTAGGTGTTGGGAATTACTGCATGAATTTTTCTAAGTGCATTTTCAAGTGCTAAGATAGTAAGGCAGAAATCTATTTTACTACTGCTGTACCAGTTTCTCTTCAACCAACCATTGAAAAAAATCCAAAAAACTTCAGGACATTTTAAATAGATCAACTGAGCCAAGTTTTCATACATCACAGTGTCTTCATGTAAGAGAAACAGAGCAAAACAGCAACAGAGACATACCTGCTAATGCACATTTCATCATTACATCCAGATAAACAATACAATTAAATAATGTGGGAGATTCATAAAGATTAGAGAATTAAGGGCTAAGCATTCTGTGGGGATCAGCTATTTGTTAAGTATCAGAGTGTAACTTTTTGTGATTCTGTTTCTGTAAGCTGAGTCTGTCAAGTGGAGACTACTGGAAAATAGAACAGTGCTGCATTTTGTATTTGGTGTGCTAAGCAGTATTTCTCTATGGAGATAAACAGATTTTTTTTTTTTAATTTGCTGTTTTATTGTATTTATAATTAGCCGTCTGGAAAAAAAAAAACCCAACGTTCTCTTTTAGCATCTGCAGTGATGCATTGATTCTTTCATTACAGCAAATACACATGACCCCCGGTGTTCAACTGTAAACAATAATAGTTACTGGCTTCATTAGGAAGCGAGCAGATGGCTTATAAGTTCTCATGGTAGCTTTTATCCATTTGAGGCTTGCAGTGTACAAATGTTTGCCTTTTAAACAGGATAAAACAATGTAAAAGGGACTCTCTGCTCTGTTTTTATTAGTAGCAATTCGTTTGTTTTGCAGATTTGAATCTGAGGATCTGAGTGAAGTGTCATTTTTTCCTGGCTGCAGGTAGAGTATTCTCTGGGCCTTGCCTCTGCTTCTGTATCATTTTCTGTACCAGAAGAAATGAGGTCAAATACCAGTTCTGGTGCTTTGACAGAGCTGTATTTTTCTTAGTAGGACTCATTTTTTTTAAAAAACAGTCTTCCCTTCCCCTTTCCTTTCCTGTTCCCCTGTCAAGTTGTGCCCCCTTTCAGCAGAGAGGCAGCGCTGCCTCTAGTTTACCCTACATGGACTGGAGACCTGACTATGGAAATCATTTGTGCCATGTTGTCATTCCAAAACACTTATTTACACAGCCAAATTGTCATGTATAGATTTAGAATATCTGATGAGTAACAGCTCATTTACTGTCATCACCACTCTGGTGCCCAGAGTCCAATGAACTTCAGGATGCTTCCCAGACAGGCTGCAGGCAGTTGCAATGATTGTGTACCTAACTGGGCAGAGCTATCTGAAGACCATATAATCTTCAATAAAATTTGGTAGAGCACAATAGCTCTTTTAAAGCAGAACAGTTTTATTTTAGTGTGTGAGTCTCTGATGGTTTTTCTCATGCTTCTAATACAGCCTAAGCTCTTGTTACCATTTTAATGTACTCAGTACTGTTGATATCTGAAATCAAGCTACATTATTGAGAAACAGAAGCAGGGTTCATATATTAAATGCCTTCAGTTCTCTCTGAAAGCACATCACGTGGTGTAAAGACCCTCTAAGCATTGCGCCACTATGCTTCAACTGGATCTGCACATGGAGGAGCCAATAGGTTTCATAGTTTGTGTTCATTCAGTCCTGTCTCCTTTTCATTTCTTCACATTAAGGTATAAGTATTTGACTGGCTGATTTTTACACTGTGATTGCCTCATTTCAGATAGAAATCAACTATTTATTTCATAAAGGACCATTAATAATTAGAAACTTTTGTATAGGAAAAGCTTCGTTTTGAGGGCTTAAATGAACCTGCCTGGCTGGCTCCTGTGTTTCCTTATTGTGCAGTAAGGGCATGAGTACCAAATTGGGGGGCTTTTTTGAGTAAGAGTGATCTAGTGAATCTTTAGGGTTTCATATTGTATTTTCGTGTTCTCTATTCTGTTTTAAAGTTCAGAATTACTTTTGTTTGGAGAGATGTCTGTATCTCTTGGAAAAGATATTGGCATTTTGCTTTCAGAGCATGTACTTTCACTTTTTATCCTCTTCTGGTTTATTAAAAATAATATTTGCATTTTAAAAAAAATCTTTCATTTATGCACATCTGTTCTTGCTTCTACCTCACCCAAAGATCTAACCCGTTGCATGTGACATTTTCAATGAAGAATGAACAGCAGGAGCAGA
>VWYK01009318.1:43251-54593 GCA_013399775.1 Semnornis frantzii | reverse complement strand
TTTTTTTTTTTTTTTGTGCTATACCCCTTCCTGCTACTGTTGTGTGTCACCTACAAACTTGATTGGTAATGATTTTATATTTTATTCTAGATAACTGCTTCTGTCTTCACTGTAGGAGTTTCCTGGTTCCGGCTGTGTGTACACTTAAACCCTGTCAATATTGTGTCAGGAGGAGGTCTAGATGTACATCATCCTCTTACTATACCCCAGTTTACTGGGAAGGAAGCCCTGTTTAGGAGCTGGAAGGGAGCCAGGAGGCATGCTGCAGCATTTGCCTGCTCTGGTGTCTGTAATGTAGCCTAGCCACTAAGTAATGTAGGGCCCAAACCAGGTAGTTGCAGGACTCATACAAGAAAGACAACAACTCTAGGTTACAGCTGCATTTTGAGACCTTTCTGTAGGGTGGATTTTAATCCATTTCCTTGCACTTTTTTTGCTCTTACATTCTACTCAAAATCACACGAATGAGTCATAGGAGTTGAAGTATGGCACACCAGCCCCTTTGGAGACCTTCCCACTAGTGCTACCAGTTACCACAGAATTTCTTTAAACAGCTTTTCAGTAGCTAAACTCAGGAAGCTTTTGTCTCCTCTCATAGATGTGTGTCCATAAAGGGCCCCTGACAAATCTCCCATCTCTCCCAGTCTTGATTGGCCTGTCTAGCTGTACAAGGCGTAATGTGCTGGCTGGGAGCTCCACAGGGCCTGAGCAGGCAGCAGTGCTGCCGCTTGGTCCAGGCAAGGGCTGAGTTCTGCCTGCCTTTCCCCAGCACCAAGATGGTGTCTGCCACATAACTCAGCTGTTCAAGATGTTTGGGACTTTCTCCATTGCCAAATTTGAGATTGGAGGAAGGAGAGGAAAAAATGACATAACAACACAGTCACGTTAGATTTTTGTTTTTAGGAAACAAGGCTAAGAATATCAAAGGAATATTGAGTAGCAATATGGATGAGTATTTGCCCGTTCATGTTTTTTTGCCATGAAGTTTTTCATTTTTTCCTAAGAACAGTGGATAATCTCTCCAGGGAATTTCTCAGCCAAAATAAACAACCTTCTGGCAGATTTCACCTGTGTGCTCTGAAGATGCATGGGATGGAAGCATTGAACTATGACAGGGAATCGTGAATGCGCTGTGTTGTTGGGCTGCCTGAGTGCAGAGGGATGTGTGGTGATACCCAGTGGTGGAACAAATGTTTGCTTTGTTTAAGATCCATACAACTTCTGATGGACATGTTGGATATTTGCCCGGGCTGGGTGTTTTAGTTTCTTTATAAACTATATCTGTTAGTTTTATTTCTGCAAGTATTGTGGTAGAGCCACCTCTGTGAGATGCGTAGTGAGTGCTTTCAGAGATAAAATCATTCCTGAGCTATAAAGGAATAAAGAAGCTGTTTCAACACCTGACTTGCAGAATGTTTTGTGTTGCTTCTTGCCTACTGAAGTACAGCTATTGAAATGGTGTGAGCCCATCAGAATGTACAGATTTTAGAATACTTCCAGGCTTATAACAATGATGAAATAAATCCATGAGATTAGCAATTCTAATCAGCATTCTAAAGCCATCAAAACACTAAGCAATTCAGTTCAGTGCTTCGTGGCCTAAATGGTACAGTTTTACAAAAAAGAACAACAACAAAAAAAGGCAAAGAATGAACCAGTTAAAGAATGTGGGTGCTCAGCTCTTGGATCAGAAGGAAATGAAAATACAGCTAAGTAATCTAAAAGGACACGTATGTATTAAAATACTTGTGTATCTGGACACCTACCATTAAACAGTGTAGATGTGATGGTAGCTGGAGACCCGTGAGCCTTTTTAACAAATGCAGGGAACATTCTGGTCATGAATGATGGAGTATAAAATGTTGCAGATAGAAAAGCAGTAACAAAGATCAAATGGAATGAGTGTAGCTTACAGATGAGAGCAGTTTCTTCGGACTGGTGTGATGGAAAGAATGTACTGCATGAGACCGAGACCATTTTGCCCTTGACATTGTGGCCATTGCTCTCAAATCTGCAGTTAAGGGTCCACATCTTGATTTATTTTTTGACAGGACAGCCAGGAGTGTCCCAGCTGGTGCACTAAGCTGCAGGTTTCAGATGAGTGGGCCAGAACAGGCAGAATTAGCAAATGCTGTGCTATCCACTGCCTGTCTACACTGCTGCATAACAGCAGCTCCCAGTTGCTAAGCAGCTGCAGAGCCGTCTTTGCCTTCCTACCAATCAGCTGTACCACGGGAGCAACATGGGTTCCCCTTGATCGGTGGAGAGGAGCTGGCAGCATGAAAATGGGAGCGGTGGCCACAGCAAAACTCTGCCTTTTCTGGCTCGCGGCTGGGTGCCCCGGCAAAAATGCTGTAGCGAAGGGAAGGGACACTTGATGGCCCAGAAACAGGGTGGCCGGGGGGACCGGAAAGGGAGAGCCAGCATATGTGCACAGCAGAGGTTACAAAGACAGCAGATCTTAGCAGAGTAGGGGGCACACACTGAGGAGAAAGAAATGGGAGAGAGGCCAAATGCACAGTTCAGAATAAAAAAAAACCCAGGAGCAGAGTGTGGCATATGGAGAGGGGAAATAAAGCAGAACTCATGCAGCCTGCGAATAATTGAATGGAAAATACAGGAAGAGAGGGAAGGAGCTTGATTCATTACTGCCCTTCACCTTGTGGAGACAGCTATAGCCAGGAAGAGGAGGTGTGGAGTACAACGGCAACTTTAATGTTTGGCAGTGAACTGTAGGTTTTACATTTCAGCCCCTGCCATTTGTGGTTTTCTTGCTTCTTAGTCCCTGCCTTTTGTTAAGGCTTGATTCCTGCAGGCTCTGTTCTTATCTTTGCCGAGTTTTCTCATTTAGTTTCATACTGGCTTTAGGGTTTTTTTTTTTGTTTCTGCAAGCTAAGTCTTAAAAATACCTTTTCCAGACACCTTGCTTTAACCCTCAAGAGGGCAGGCCACGGCTAATCATAGAATGGTTGGCTAATTCCTAGATGAAGTTAATTTCCACAAAATCCACAAAGATGTCACTGCTTTTCTCCCCCTTTCTCCTCTGGGGGCTGATGATGAAGAACAGGGCTCCCTTCCTGAGATCTTCCTCTGCGCGTTGTTTTTCCTTTTGCCTACACAATGCCTGCCAGCAGTCCAGAAGTACTTGCTGCTAGAGGTGTGCAGGAAATGGATCCTGTGGCAGTAAATTATTACAAATGTCTGAGGGGTTGCATAAGGGAGGGTAAAAAAGTGTCACAAACATCTGCAGTGGTGTCATGACCAGGAGAGATTCTGGTTGCACCACCACTCTACTGCCCACATGAAAAGATACCTCACGGTCTCAGTGCCTAACATGCAATTATTGGCTGTGGAATAGGAAATGCCAGTGGAGCTGGCTGGGGAGCATGGGAGCTTTGTGTCCCTCCCTCTGGCTCCTCCAGACAAGAGATTGAGGGGCACATTTGTGCAGGAGGGTGGGGAAAGGAATTCAAGCTACTGCAGCTGTTGCCCTGTGTGGCCAGCCCCAGCTTGCTTGGAGGCCTGTTGACTGAGAACGCTTTTGTCTAAGTCCAAAATTGAGTCTTAAAAGGAAGACAGAGGTGCCTATCCAGATCTACAGTTGAAGGATTTGCTCTGGGACCAGTGGGTGTGTTTGTATTTCAAGCTAATAAAAAACTTGACAAATACATTGCCAAATGTGTTTTGAACTTGGAAGGGTTTTGTCCAAGATGACCGATTCAGAGGGATGCTATATTTGCTTCATTCTTCCATTTGCCTCGAGTCCCGTGTCTTTGAACAGGCTCTGTCTATACTATTCTTAAAAGTTCTAAGATCATTAAAAGTCTAGGGCTACTGACATTTTTCAAGTAGATTCAGCTGCCTTTCACACAGGGCCATTTTTAGCATTAGGAGATGGCAGTTTAGTTAGAATGACTTTAACCAGGAAATCTCCCCACCTTAAGAAAGCAGAGTTGCTGTGTTAACCCCAGTAAACAATCTGGAACTTGACAGCATGCCCGTTGTTATGATGAGAGTCAGGAAGGGTGAAATGCGTGTAGGAAGGGAGAAGCGCACAGGAAACATGCCATCAAGGACAGCGGTGTGGGGCTCGTGCGGGGCAGTGTGCCAGTCCACGTTTGGCCCTGACCTGTGGGCTGGAGCAGCACTGGCAGGTTGCTGCCCTCTACATGCCTGCGTGCACCAGACCACACCACCACCATGATTGCTCAAATACCTTCCTGACCTGCCCCAGTGGCTCTCAGCGAGGACCTGTAGCCAGGCCACTCTGCACTGTCAAGCTGTCCAGCTCCCACAAGTGTGGCACAGGCAAAAACTCACAGTTCTAAAGCAAACATGACACAATTACAACTGGGTTTACTTCCAGCACCTCGAGTTACTGATTAGCCTGCTCTGAATGTCACTGTTTGCAGGGTTCGCTCTGCCTGGGTTAATGGCTACTCACAGCACTGAGAGAGCAGTTTGGGCCCATCCTTTGTCTAGCAATGCTCTGACAAGCCACAAACCTCTCTGTCTCCTGCCAAACCTCGATCCCCACATATTTTTTCCCAGCCAGATGACAGAACAAGTGCTTCCTGCTTAGCTCTCCTCATACATCTAGCACTCAGAAACAAGGCAGAAATTATGGTGTCTCCTGTAGGGATATAAACAGAGGATTTTATCACCTCTTTAGCCTGCAGTTGCTGTCTTCCTGCAGGAAGTATGCAGAAATATCAGAGGAGAGGATGCAAACCTCATGCATTAGCTGCCCTTTAATGTCAGTGCCATCCATTAGACAGCAAAAGCCTACCCCTATATCATCCACACTCTTGCTGCCTACTTTACCATCTCTTTTTCTCCTCCTATGAATATTCTCAGTTTCCCCACATTCTCATCCAAAATGTTTGAGAGCTCCCTGCATGGGCCAGGTGCAAGAGCGACAGCTGTTACACAGCCAATGTAGCAATGAAGTGTGGATCAAAGCCTGGCTCTTCTAATGGCTCTGAAAAAACATATGCTTGTTCAGGCTGTGTTGTAGCTCATGGAGTGGAAAGCATATTGAGCAAGTCAAACTTGAGCTTCTCAAAAGCCTGACAAAAAAAACACATTTCAGGTTTAGTGGAACCTACCAACCAAGGTGTAAGCAGGATTTGGCCATGAACCCTGAACTCACCTACTCCATGCTTATTCCTGCTGTGGGATAAAGAAGCTGATTGCAATTCCTGCTCTGGAGCTGTGGTCATCCTAACTAATATACTTGTCTCTAAAGGAGCAGGTACCTCAAATGAAAATATCTCTCTCTACCATGAATTACCTACTTTGGGAATGGGAGAAGAAGGGGGAAGCAATCTGAAGAAAGCAGATACCACAGAGAGTGTTCTGATTTTGAAAGAAATAACATCTCAGTGCTTGCTGGGTCAGGTGGAGTGTTGGTTAATGAAAACACAGGAACGCATGAGCCAGAGGGATTTGAGGGGTGTGTGCTAAAGAGAAGGGCTGGATACTGAGTGAAAATATATTGTGTTGCACATAAAGCTCTTTCCCCTGTACTTCCCAGAATTACTTCCTGATGGGATTTATCTTCTGCTGCAGATCTGGATGCAGAGCAGCACCTGATGGTGAAATTTATTTTGTACAGCTCTGTAGCAGAGCCTTATGCTCTCACTGAGCCACAAGTGAACCTATGCATCCCTCCTGAACCCACTGCTTCTGGCTGTTCCCATGGTAAAACTAACCACAGTTACCAATGCAAACACAACCTGCAGATCTCGCCTGAAACAAGACATTGCAAATCCCTCACTCTCCAGCGAATCTCCAGCTTCACTTCTCAGCAGAGATGTAGAGGACAAGATCCAGCATCACTGCAGTAGCTCTGCCAGGCTGTGCTGACAAATGCCTCCCCATCGCTCAGTGAAGCTGTGCCAGCACATCTGGGAGACACACACAGAGCCCAGATCTGTGGGGCCAGAGTTATGGTGATGTTGGCAGATACTTATTTGTTCATTTAATGCTTTTCAGAAATCAGTCATTGTGTTTGATGTTCCAGAAAAACATAGGATGATCTTAACTTTGTATTACTACCCAGTTTTTACAGCAGAACTTAGCTTTAGAATTTGCACTGCCCCACAGCATCTACTCTATCAGGCTGAGGCATTACCACTCTTTCTGATTTACACACTAAGTAAAGTGGAGGGGTTTCCCTCCTCACTACTGCAAAGCCAAAGACTCATTTTCTAATGAAAGGCGAGATAAAAACATGGCACGTTGGCCATACATACATCAGGTAGACCCATGGTTTGGCCCATGTAGTTGGCGCCCCTGATTTACAGCATACCAGAGAAAATATCCCAAGCATCAGTATGTGTTCCCTATAAACTGCTGCTCTCGAGGTAGCAGTCAGTGTGTGGTTTATGAACTAAATCTGTCCAAACTACATCAAAGTGCCTGAATATTTGCTGCCTGATTTTGCTGAGCTGTGTGTCCAATTCAGCTAACACCTCCTGTTGCAGACTGCTGTCCTGTTTTCTTTCATAGCCCTCTGCACTCTTTGGTAGCATTTGGACAGGTTTTATGTAGAGTTTCTTGAAAGATTTCTGCACTGATTTAGTGTCTGGGCTACTTAAGCCAAGTGAAACAGGAACTATATTCCTAAGGCATGAAAAGGCCAGAAAGGAAATTTTCTTATTGAAATATAATTTTTCCACATTACTTAATAGTCTAGAAAGTTAATGCTTTTCTGGCAGCATTTTCCACTGGGGAAAAAAATATATAATTCCTACTCAGCCAAACAACAATGCAATAATGTTTTAGGCTGGGTTAAATGTCTTAGAAACTGGCAGGTGTCACAGCCACCTTGCCTTCAGTGAAAAAGGCAATTGAGAGCCCTTATGAAACGAGGGATTTACATCAGTAGGGGCTACTACACAAAAAACAGGCACATGGCAAGGTCTGAATAGATGATGAATCATGTGACCCAAGGGATTTTTTTGGGGTGGGGGCATGTGTGTAAAATGTCAGGCCATGAGGACCAGATGGTGGAGCTCTGCGTGTGCAAGAGAAACAGCAAGAAACGCTACAGAAGTGGATACTGAGAAGCAGCTGAAAGTCAAAGAGACAGAGCTTTGATTTTGAAAAGAAGTATTTCCAGGATTGTGTGTGGATTGAAAAAGGCCTGAGTTTGTGAGCTAAAACACAGCTGTGAAAGAAAATTGTGCAGTTGCTCTGTAATAAACTAAATTTCCGTGTGTACATACCTAGCTCTCATAGGCTTCTCTCCTTACACTGATTTTGTCACCTATAATTTCTTTGTGTGAGCAAGGTACACTTCAGCCCTCCTACATTACAGTTTTCCCTTCCCTGTCAGTTCACACTAAATTCTGTGGGGCAGAGGTTGTTCTTCACTGAGGGTCTGTGCATATGATAAACAATTGCTGCCCTTGTGTAATGTCTGAAACTTAATTGGAAATTTACTCTACTTACATGGTAAGTCCCATTCTTTAGGCTCTGACTTTCCTATTGTAAACTCTCCAACGTGTTGTCTCTTTCTCTATATGTACATGTTGTAGTGGGGATCCATTGCTGCAAACACAAATAATTAATATCACTGGTAATGTTCAAAAATAAATATTTAAGGCTCTGTCTTGTCATGCACATTCCTAAGTTTATGAATATTTCCTTTGACATAAATGGGGCTACTTGCTCTTATTGTTAACTTTCTGTTTAAGTTTTGTAAAGCTGGGGTCTGTATTATCAAGAAGGAAATTCTCAAGTGTATCACAAAAACGTGTTTCTAAGGACATTTAGGAAGAACAAGTCCTCATCCTTGTCTAGTTTGTATTGCCATATAAACTAAGAATAGGAGTATACAGCAGATGGCATGTGGTAGTGTTATTCCTCTCTGCAGTTGTGGCTACAAGGAAGTCTGAGACCTTGCTGATTAGCTTAAATAGTTGGATTTTCCATTAGAAATATTACTGCAGGCCATGCTTGTAAGCCTCAGGGCATGCACTATCATAGAGATTAGCTGACTAGAAACTTAGAACTTTTACAGTTTTCACAGTTCTTCCAAACAGAATAACATAGCTAACCAGAATACTTTGTCAAATCTGTTAAACTGTTTTAATCTGTTTACTATTTAAAACAGCATTTTGTGAGCAGGGATATTTATAATTATGCTTCTCTTTCCACATTTGACTCTGTAGTCACAAAACTCATAGGCTTTTAATACTATTAAATCTCAGTTAGCTTGACTTCAAGCATATCCCAAGGGACAAAGAGGCAGCACAAGTATGTTGGTGTGGCTGCCTTAGGAAGTCAGGTTGAGGATATGCCTTGAGGTTTTTATAGAACCATAGAATTGTTTCGATTGGAAAAGACCTCTAAGATCATCAAGTCCAACTGTCAACCTAAGACCATCATGGCCATTAAACCATGCTCTGAAGTGCTGTGTTCACACATTTCTTGGACATCTACAGGACAGTGCCTCCACCATCTCCTTAGGCACCCTGTTCCAATGCCTAACAAATCTTCCATCATACCAGATTTGCCCAGGAGGCTGTAAGCACTTTTCCTCAGGTTTGATATTTTAAGAAATGATAATACCACAACTTATTTCATCACTCTGTATTGTTAAAAAATCATATTTCAATATTAATATTGAATATTCAATATTAAACCTACTGGTAAGTAATTTTTTTGTGTCTTCACAATTAACCCGATTCGCTCGTAAATACCATCAAAAGTGTTAAAGCATCTTTTGAAAAGCCTAAACTTCCAACAGTTTTCCTAGACAATTTTTTATTCCATCCTATTATTTTTCTTGCCAACAGACATTCACCATACCCCATTAAAATCTTGATTTTTGCACACTCGCAAGTGTAGATCTCTACATACTTACTGACTCTTGAGCTGAGAATGTGTAAGCTTTTGATGGAACAGAATTCGTGCCAAAGTCTATCTACAGGCCAAAAGAGAAGTAAAAGGACATTTGCAATCTATAATGATTAGATTTGAATTTTACTAACAGAGGGATGGATTTTCTTGCATTTGAATCAGTGGTACAATTCCATATTAGAGTTTACTTTCTCAGAGTCAGCAAAATACACTTAGATTTGCACAGAACTTGAGATGCCAAAGCACCCCATACATGTTAATTAACAATAAATGAGACACTGAAATGTTATGTCAGTGATAAGTTAACTCACTACAAATAACACATTCATTACTTAAATACAGTCTTTAGAGTCTTTATAGCTGATTTAGTAATCTACTTAATTTATATTCTTTTACCCTGTATCTAAAGATTTACAAATCCAAAAGGTTTCCCTAGCCATTGGAAGGAGACAAAGCTGTGAGAAATTTAAAGATTGTTCTGTGAGACCTGGGGGAAAACCCACCACCATCAAAACCCTAACAAAGCCCCACAAAATATTTTCAGCCCCCAAAAAACTTATATGGCAATCATTGACTTGGAAAAAGCAAAAACAAAATCAGATGCAGTGATTGGTTATAGGGAGACCACAAAGTCTATCTGCAAATGGTACCACACATAGTGTGACACTATTTTTGACTAAGTCCAATTAAATAATTTTAGGGTAAAACAATTATTTCCTAGACTGTTCATTCTTGATGATACTGAATGCTCTCAGCCATTACAGTTGACAAAGGCTGACAGCTCTTGCTGTGTTCCAGATAAGATTGTGATTCATAAAGCATCTTTTTGACAGATTGTGTATTCTACATGCTTGCATCAACTTTTTCCTCAGTAAAATGGTTAACTTTAAATAGGTGTGAATTTGGCTGCTTTATTATTGTTGTTTATTATTATTATTATTTGTTAATAATTAACAATAATAACAATAATAATTAATTGTTGTTGGTGGTATTGTTATTGTTATAATACACTTTGTTGGGTATTTACGCATTCCTCCTCATCACCGAAATACCCTTTGATAGCTTTTTGTTTGCTCTCTGCACAAAGCAGTCCCTTCCTTGACAGGGATGTAGAGCACAATTGTGTTTGCATTAGGTCTGGAAGGCCATCTAGTGATGGCAAGAGAAAATGCAAACCCCTGCTNTAAGACTGGATGCAATAACTCAAAAGAGAAGACCAACATTCAAAGCAAGAACCAATGCAGTGTTGGTAAAATTGCCAGGAAAATGGACACATTCTAAAATGTGCTCTGCAACCATCAGAAAGTAGGGTTGTTGTTTTTTTTTTTTTTCCTGTTCCCACAAGCTGTATTTCAAATATTTTGGAGTCAGTTTTGATTTCTGAAGAACTGATGGGGTTCGCTGGAAATGGAGCACACCAATAATCCCTGTTAGGAAAGAAATGGCATTTTTTTGTGCAGAATGATGATAGATAGGTACCTGAACAGATCTATCACGAACACAGCAACACTCCTCTGCCCTGTATGTCAAAGCCAAATGTATCCAGCTGTTGTGACCCTCTGTCTTCCATGTTACAAAACAATGCCAGGTGGGTGCTTGGGGTCACCACATCTCTGCAATCAAAATATAAAATTCTGGTTTATTTTCATCACAGTTCACCTTAGATGGCTGGGACTGGGTGACTAAGCTATGAGCACACCTGTTGGTTCCTGTTCAAACAATAAATACATCATAACACAAGCAGCAAGTGCCCACCACTCCCATTGCTGACAACACGTTTTAGGAGGTACCTCAGGGGATCTCTGCCTCCCCCACTGGGGCCGGGATGGCATCTGCTGCACACTCGTGCCTGTGGGACTGTCATCTGCTGTTGTGGACATTGAGGTTGGGCCGGAAGACAAGCCCTCAGCTGGACCTGGGGCGAGCCAACGTGGTACTCGAGGCCCAAACGGGAGTCTTCGGGGACAGAACGTGGACTGAAAGGGGAGGACGCTGCTGCCACGGCTGCAGGACAGGGATGAGCAGCCAAGCGTGGATAATATGGCAGATCGATACAGACGGGACCGGGCGCAGGCAGATGGAGGCCTTGGAGGCTCAGCGGGAGGGCAAGGGAGAGCAGCCGCTGTGGGTCCTGGGGGAGAAGGTCCGAGGGGGGTCCCACGGTGCGCACTGAGGCTCGTTCGCCTCGGCGCCCGGTGGTCCGCGGGTGGACCTGGGCAACTGCACACCCGTGAAGAACCGATACCACGGAGGCTGCAGGCCGCCGAGAGGCTGAGGGAGAGGGACTCCGATAAGAAGCACCGCCGGGCACCTAGGGGTATGGCGGCAGCGAGCCCCCGGGCGGGGCCCTGAGGCACCTGAGGCGCCGGCGCCTGCAGGGCGGCCAATCCCCGCTGGGGCGCGGGCGGTGCCTGCCCGCCCCGGGGCGCCCGAAGGCGGCTGAGGGGGAGCCAGGTACCGGCGGCGCTGAG
>VWYK01009318.1:23413-43223 GCA_013399775.1 Semnornis frantzii | reverse complement strand
GGAAAGGGGCTGGGGAGCGCTGGGCAGAGCGGGCGGTGCTGGCTGAGCTGCTGATCCCTGCCTAGAGCTGCTTCTCCTCCCTTTGCAGCAATACGCGCCCTCCGTTTTCGAGAAGTACACAACCAGCATTACGGTGGGCAAAAAGGAGGTCACCCTGAATCTGTACGACACCGCAGGTAAGCGGATTTTGCATCATCCTTTCCATTGTCACACCAACCTTTCTATTTTTTTCCAATCCAAACAACATGAGACTGTCGGAGGACTTTCCTGTGTGGCTGCTGGGCCATCGGCCTGGGACTGAGCCCAGAGTCAGCCCCTGGAGTTTCATAATTGCAAACAAATAAGCAGAAACTGCTTTTACCTGTGTAAAATGCTGCTCCTGTGAATGTGCCCCAGTTTCTGTCCAGCAGCTTTTACCGTGTCAAACCAAACTGATACTCAAAGACTTTAAAGCTGGATGTGCTTTCAAATTGCTTTTCTACTTCATACCTTAATATAATAACACAGTTAAGACTGTTACAGTACAAACAAATCAACAGCCGTTACCTGTTGCATGCATAAATGTGCCCTCCAGCAAAAAAGAGTCCCTCTCTGATGGCAGTTCTAGCCAAAGACTCATCTCAACAATCCAGTTTATTAAGAAAATTACATCAAATAGCAAACATATCTGGAGGTATTAAAGCCCAGTTCCCAGATGCAGAGCATAATACAATCAACCAGGCAAATATTTTAATCTCCTGCCATGTGTGATTGAATAGTGAAGGAGAAAAAGACTGGTTTGTGTTCAGGATAAAAAGGCCCTCGTAGTAAAAGTTACTTGAAAGTGCCGGTAGTTTGTTTGGGTTAATTTCAGAAACTTGTGAAATGGTTTCTGTTTAACTTCATTCAAAGTTCCTGGGCTCTGCTATCCAGCCGCATTCCTAAGTGAACCCTAAAATTGGCAGGCACTCTGATTCAGCTCAGTGTAAATCATCTGCTTCAACACTGTAGAGTTCCAAATTTACACCAAGACAAATAAGAACCAAATGTAGTCAGTACTGATTATTAATATGGTTTTAAAGGATGTGGGCTGGATCCAAAATGAGCGGTTAGTAGGGCAGGTTCAGTATTGCAGCACAAAACTCTTGCAGACCTGACATAAGTGCCCAGCACCTTGCATCACACAGTTTGCTCAGCTCTACGCAAGACCTGCAGCTGCCAGCAGCCTGCAGAGTGTTTGCTGAACCCAGTGTTGGTGTCTTATCAGAGAATCATCAAATGTTTTAGGTTAGAAGGGACCTTTCAAGGTCATCTAGTCTAAACCCCCTAAAGTGAGCAGGGACATGTTCAACTAGATCAGGTTACTCACAGCTATGTCCAACCCTACCTGTAATGGCTCCAGATATGGGGCATCTACCACCTCTCTGGGCAACTTGTGCCAGTGTTTCACCACCTTTATTGTGAAAAGTGTAATCTCCTATCAGTTTGTCCCCAGTTTAACTCTGTTTTCTTCGTTCAGGCACATAACTTCATCAGGTTTAGTTCACAGGTCTAAGTACTGTCTTGAACCAAAGGACAGCCTCACTGAAGAGCAGAGTGAAGCATATTTTGTGTCTCATAAGACACTTTGGGAAGTGGAGATGCCGTTGTTGTCTAGTTGGCAGACCTCTTTGCCATCAAAGAACAACTGCTTTCGACTTCTCACCTGGACATCTTGAACTCCAAGATGTGTTACCTCCCAAAACAGTGTCATGGCCACCAGCCTACAAGTTGCTAGAGGATGCTGACACTTGTCTCCTCCCTTCCTGTTAAACTGCTTTCGCGTTGCATCAAGTGCGTCAAGATTATGGGGTGCAAAGAAAGAGAGGATATTGCCACCTTGGGTAAGGCATTTGCTTGAGAGGGAAAAGGATTTGAGGTTTAGTTCTGTTTCAGAGCTGCTTACATAGTTTGATGCTACAGATGTGTGTCATACTCTGTAATTCAGGCAGCTTCTCTTTCTGAAGCTGTAAGTTGTACTACAGGAAGAACTCACTTGAGTACATATTTTAATCTCATCCTGGTTTTAATAATACAAAACCGATGTTGAGTTTCTTAAGGGAAAACTAGGACTAAGAGTTGTGTCCCGTCTTCTAAATTCAGAAGCAGCAGTAAGAGAAAAACAAAAGGAGTGTCCAGTTCAGTAGATGAGAGAGCTGTCCCTCTGCCATGTGGATGCAGCATGGGAAATGGAGTTTTGGTATCAGTGTTTCACTGTATTGACTTGCTTCTGTCACAGGCAGCAGCTCATTAAATTCCTCTCTCAGCTGGCTGATAATGCTCTGCAGTGGGTGTAGAGCAGCAATTGCAGCTTACAGATGAGTCTAAACATACAGGTTACTACTGGAAGTAGTTTAGCAGTGCAGCCTATCAGCCATGTTGTATGAATCATCTCCTAAGTTACTGAAGTGTTTGAGCTGGTCTTGCTCTTCTCTAAAATCCTAAGGCAGCTTTGTGCTTGTGTTTTGCTTCTCAGTCTGAACAGTTCTGAAACCATTCAGATTATCATAAACCCATTTAAATGGGATCAAAAAGCTGCAAAACCATTTTGGAGTTGAAGAGCTTCAGCTAAGTTCAGATCCATGAACTACACATAGCAGTGTAGGGGGGGAGAAGGCAAAGCTGTTCTTAAAAAAAAAAAAAAAAAAAAAAAAAGTCAGTGGATCTTCGTGATGCATCCACTGCAGAAAGGACTTTTATATTTTTAGGACCTTGTTAAGAGCAACACTCAGTGAGCTGTATGAACTTCAGCATCATGGGAAGGTAAAGGAGAGGTTCAGTTCTGTGGGCTGTTTAAAGTTAGGAGTCTTTGTATTGTCAAGTCCTGTGCAGTTTCAGACATTGAGCTTGTCCTACTTACTGAAGGACACAAATAAAGTGCCTGATGTCTGAGAATCAAATATTTCAAGCTACAGAAGGTATTCCTTTCTTGACGAGAGTTTTGGTAACAAATGAAGCTAAGTCTAAAATAAATTTGACATTTTTTTGGGGTGAGAATTTTGTACTATGCTTCTTTGCCTTTCTCATCAGAGACACCTCTTGCTGTTGCAGGAAGTCGGTGGTATGCATATGCAATGTGTAAAGGCTTTGTAATATCACTTGTCTCGCCTGCAAACAGGCTTTGCAGCTGCTTACTCAAAGATTTCCATTTCTTGCTGTGCTGCATAGAGATGAGGGCAGTGAGGGGTAAATAACTGTCATTTTTAACATACAGCATCGATGCTTTAGCTGCCCTTCAGACACAGGGTTCAGTTTCTGCTGCTGTGCAGCACGGGGCTTTTCTCAGACCGAAGGAAAGAGTGAGCAGTGCTGGGCTGAGGCAGGCTGGGGAGGAAGTCATGCCTCATCATTGTGGGCACTGGCTCTGACTGGCAGGAAGCACACGCGAAGCCTCCAGTGGGGCCGTTCAGGTCTTTAATGACAGATGCATGGCAGTTTGAGGCCTTCAGAGATATTTTAAAAGCCAGGAGATGCAAGAACAATTTTTTTTCGTAACTTTGAAAGGGAGTGCCTGAGGAAGACAAGAATTTGACCCCTGGCTTTCTAACTGAAGTGTGGCCTCACCTCAAGTACCCTCCTTTACCAGTGCGATTCCTGCCAAGAATGTCTGTTTCCCAATTATTATTTTATTTTAAAAGGGGTAGTGAAAAAGCATAGCTGGCAAGCTAACAACCATGGGATTCCCATGATTGTCTGCAGACTCTGCAGAGTAACAGATCCAAGATAATTGGGTGCGTTTCTGTGTGCCTACGTGCCTTTCCATTGCACAGCTCCATGTCAATCCTAACTTACAAGTGTGGGCACTGAAATAGGCTCCCCAGGGACATGGTTGAATCCCCATCTCTGCAGGTGTTTAAAATGCTGCAGAGATGTGGTGCTGAGGGACATGCTTTAGCCCAGAATTGGTACAGCGAAAGAATGGTTGGCCTCGATGAAAAGACTTAAAGATCTTTTCCAGCCAAAATGATTCTGTGGTTACAGACAACAGGTGGCTGTACAAAGGAAGCGGTCAGCTGGCCCTGAGCAGGTTGCTCCAGGATACATTCTTCCTCTTGCACTGGTGGTTGCTGGCGATGGACAGTGCTGCAGTGCATTAGGACAGCATGTACTGGTAAACTCCTAGGCTGGCAAGTCTTGACTGTATCATTTCCCCTCTCCTGCCAGTGACAATGGGTGCTGAGCTCCTTTATGGACTGAGCCCTGCACAGGTGGGCACTTTTTTGGTGATGGATTGGTGAAGGGCTGAGGAAGAGCAGACAGAGGTGAATGTGCATGGGAGACCAAGACCTGTGGTTTCACTTCTTCTGTTGTTCATCCTCAACCATCACCTGAGTTCCCACCCCACTGCAGTGAGGTGGGTTCTGCAGCATGTCACAGAGGCATGCAGAATGTGATATTTGTGAGGATTTAGGGGAATTCAGCTGGATGGAGTTCTTTCTTTAAAAGAAACAAACAACAAAAACAGGGTCTATGGTGCTGCAATAAATTGAGGAAAGCAGAGCCACAGATGTGCTCACACATAGGCATATATTTAACCACTTGTTCCACAGCATGCTTTTTGTTACCTGGGCCAAGAAAAAATTTACCTGTGCTTGGGGAAGCACACTCAGGGACTGTGCATATACATTTACTTACTGCTTAGGTTCATCTCTGTTCCTTCATTTTAAAACTCTTGTAGTAGAAGACTTTAATCTGTGCCAAATTAGCTCTGACCACAGGCTGAGCAGCTTTAGAAAGAAAAAGTCTCCCAGGCCTTCTTTTGCAGCAGCACTTAAGGACAGGGGGTGAAAGGGATTGTTTTCAGTCAGAGATGTTGATGTTTAGACACATTTTCATCTGGGTCCCATTACACCTTCAGCAACTGAAGAACTGCATCTGAGCTCTTAAATTGCTTCTTCTCCTTCCAAGTGACCACTGCAATCACCTGACTGTAATGCAAGTTAAGCAATTACCATCTAACCTTCCTCCTGTGGTCTCTGCTCTGTACCTTGTTCTGTGCTTGGTGTTTGAAATTCCAAAGACAGAACATTCAAAGATGGAATTTAAAATATGAAGCTGCATTTTGTACAGCAGCTTTTTCTCATGAACTTATTTTCTCTGTTTGTTAAACAAAACACAACTGCACAGCGGCTTTGGAAGATGAAGGTGCAGTTCACTGGGCCATGTCTGTAATTTTGGACTTGCAATGCAGCATATTTATCACTTTACTGAAGACACCTCTTCTGCTATCCCAGCCAATAGAGTATGAGTTTATCTCTGTGTTGCCATTCCAAACAAATAAATGTGTTTCTTCTAAGGTGACAGTCATCCTGTTAGCCTCACAAATTGCCAGCAATAACTTGGAGAACATTTTGATTTTTACAATCTACATTGGTAGAAGTTCAGATCCATGAACTTGAACAGGGAAAAATCATGCACAGCAGCACATCACCTTAGAGTAAATTAGGAGGGAAGAAAAAATATTGGCACCTGATTAATGCATTTAGAGGATTAGCTCAGCAGCAAAATGGTAGATTGGTTGCAAACAAGTACATGGATTTGGGAGAATAATAAGGGCTAAGCACTACAGTCTTTGCTCTTAGTGCTCATACAACGTGCATAGTTTGGTCAATTGTCTATTATTTCTGGATTAAACCTTGAGGGATCAATTCTTCTTTGTTCTGCCCATGGAGCCTGCTGCTTCTGCAGGAGCTCAAGTGCATGGTGGTCCAAACTTAAGACTCCTGCTTTACAAACATCTTGGGCAAACTGAGTAATGGTTTATCCAATAGGCATTGCCTAGTAATAGCCTGTAACTCTATCTATCATTTAAATTAAGGAGAGGAGCAAAGTACTGCAAAATTATTTGCCTTCTGGTATCTGTAGTTCTTCATACTGCAGCTAGAGACAAGCATATTGGCTAGTGATGAGTGTGACTGGGACTGAGCCAGGTGCCAGGGGAGGAATAATGGTACAAAGTGGAAGCACACTGAAATTTTCAGCATCCCTTCATTTGAAGTAGCAATACAATGATTTGAGATGTGTGACTTCCCTGTAGGGCAGTTTCTGGGCTGTGTGTACATCGTGATGATGATGGGAAGGAATGGAATTCCCAGCTCTCATTTTGGAAATTTGTTGTATCGGGGCAGTGTTCAGGTGGCAAATAGATCTCCTACAGACTGCTTAAATCACAGTTTCTTCCTTACTAAGTCTTGGGGGAAAAGATCTCAGATGAGAAGGATTGAGCTTTTTTACTAAGCTGCCAACTGTATCTGATAATTGAACCTAGCCTCTCAAAGCAAGACACCTTCAGCCCCCGACATGGTGATTACTGTGAAGTCAGATGTACAGCAGGGGGAAGAGCACAGGTCTGAAGCAAATTAACTTCCTTTTGTCAGATCATGTCCCTAGAATATCCCTATGCAGAAGTGTGACAAATCCCCTGCATTTCCAGAATCCAGAAGCATGCCCAAGATCCACTGTGTAGTCCTGTTTCAGAGAACAGTTAAGCCTGGCTTGTGTCTTGCAAAACCATGTGTGTGCTGCGTGATCTGCTCAGTGCTGCTTCCTCTCAGCTCACTGGGCTGGGAAAAGCAAGTTTGTCACTAACATTTTTACTTCTAGCAAATAGAGTGTCTAGCAAATAGAGTGTTCCCACTCCTCACTGCATCACACATGCAAATGTGCTTGGGAGAACGGAAGCACTGTCAAACTGCAAATGTTTTAATCAATAATGGTCAGATTCTTCTTGCCGATTTTGCTTGTGAGCAGCAGTGGGTGATTAGAGCTGCTTCTGAGTACTTAGCAGGTGGACAGAGCAGGCTTTTTATTAATAGTTGCCAAGGACGTGTTTTATACTCTAAAGCATCAGTTTTGTCAGTGAAAAAGAATCTTTTGCATGTAAGTGAAGAAATTTTACAAGTTGTAGACTTGTTGGTGTTAGGTTTAATGGTTGGACTCGATCTCAAGTAGCTTTTCCAGTCTAAACAGTTCTATGATTCTAAGTATGGAAAATTTGCAGTCTGTGCAATTACAGTACTGTTGTTCTTGATCTCGAGTGTGTATCTCTATGTTGCTTCTATACTGCTTGTTAAGGACAGAGCTTTCTTTTATCCAAAGCATTCTTTGTGTTCCAGGGCAGGAGGACTACGATCGCCTGCGCCCCCTTTCCTACCAGAACACAAACGTCGTGTTGATTTGTTACGATGTCATGAACCCCACTAGCTATGAGAATATAGTAGCCAAGGTAAGAGGCTTCCATAATTGCTTCAGCCTTTTAAATGAATTACCTATGCCCGATACATGACAAGATGTCAGATGAAAAAGATGATGCTTTTAGTGTACTGTACCCTGGGCGTGTAGATGGTCAGATCATTCCTCACGCGCTGAGCTGCAGGTCATAGATGTCAGACCTGGAGCTCACCTCTCCTCAGTGTTCAGAACTGAGGTTGACTCTTTGGAACAGTAAAGAGATGAAACACCAGCAGTGAGATTGCTGCTTTATCTGTAGTGATGTCAAACAGCCACCAGTGCACACAAGCATTTGAGATCCAAGTCTACTTCCATCATGTGCACATTTAACTGGTGGGGAGAGCTACAAGCAACCACTTGTATGTACTGCTCCAAAGCAGAACTTAGTATTCCTGTACAGAGCACCAGCAAAACAAAGCAAGACTCTGTCTAAATTCTGCTCTTAAATATGGCTTTTGAGGAGCCCTCCTGAATTTAAACAGGTGTTAAATGGGTGCTTTGGCATAAAGTCAGATGCCAGTTATGTTTTTATAAAGAGCTGACTTTGGGTAGGACTTCTGAATATTTCTGTAATGTGAATAGTGCACACTGGGCTCCTACCGCTAGATTATCAACTGTCAAATCTCTGAAATCGCAGCATTTATTAAATGGTGGTTCTGTTCCTTGGCTTTACTGTTTTCATTCAGAATTTAAAAAAAAAAAAAAAAAAAGCCAGATGTGAAAGTGTTGTTTTTGTACCCTCAGTGGTATCCTGAAGTGAATCACTTCTGCCGAGGTGTCCCGGTAGTGCTGATCGGCTGCAAGACAGACTTGAGGAAAGACAAAGAGCAGCTGCGCAAGCTCAGGGCTTCCAAGCAGGAGCCCATTACTTACAACCAGGTAAACACAACTGCATTTAAAGTGGTTTCTGCTTTGAAAGAGACAATACTTACTTCAGTGGCATTATTTATCCTGAGCACAATCACAGGCACTCCAAAGTTAGGTGATCATAATGCCCATAAAGAAATTGTCAACAGTCAACACTAACGGGTTTCTGTAAGTGCTTTTTTGGAAGAGGCCAAATCACCACCTCTTTTTAGTACCAATGTAGAAAAATGTAAAGAGCATTTTACCTGTCTTGGACTGTCCGACAGAACACTACTAGCTGTGCCTTCTAGATCTCATTCTTGTTTCCTTTAACAGTTAGGTTATTACTATTAGAAATATTACTATTAGAAATTAGTAAGCCTCAACTAGTTGTTTGGACTCCCTTCATAATTTTTATTAGCATACAGTGTTCCCTTCCCTGGCGCTTTGATCAGGATCATGATAAAGCCTGGAGGTGGTAGGATACACGTTACAGGATTAAAAATACTGACTGTACTGGAAAAAAATGTGTTTTGCAAACTATTTAAAAATAAGTCCTTTCAAGGACAATAGCAAGAACATCTGCAAGGCCTTTCTAACATGAGAGACTTTTCTTTGAAGTCTCTGAAGTAATCATACCAAAAAAAATCTACATGTTCTGAAATGCTTTCAATTTGAGCATTACGAAGCAGTGAGACTGAGAACTAGTGTTGCAACACCATCATAGCTGTCCTAGGCAGAGGAGAAAGTCAGTGATGGAACAGCTTGTCCCATGTCACAAGAGATGTTTCTGCTCTGGTCTCCCTTTTTTTTTTAAACTACAAAGCCATCCTTCTCCTCTCATCTCAGCTTTCCAACTGTTGGAGACACAAGTCTGGGGAACAAGGTTAAGTGCACCAAGACCTTGGATGAATCACTGCTTTTTCTAAACAGCATGAGAAGGAATTGCAACTGCATCACCACTAAAGCACGCTGGGACTTTCAGCTTGTTTCCGTCGGGCACAGGATGAGGTGCCCGTCCTGGGGCTTTGTGAACAGCTGCAGATTGTCCCTCATTTGCATTAATTCCCTTCATCACCCTCACACACGAGGTTCAGGGCAGGCAACAGACACTTTTGATGAGTCTGCTGAGGCCTTATGCAATTAAATCCCATGGCCCACGTGATACACAAACTGTCTCCTATGTGAGCCCTCCCACCTGGTTTTTCTACTCTTAAATATACACTACCTCAGTCTTTTACAGCTGATGGCATCTTGAGTCACACCACGTGATGCTTCCAATGCCAGGCACAGAGGAGCTGAACAATATCTGCCAGCACTGCAGCTTGCAAACAACTGGAAGGAGACAAACTTCACTTAAGTATGCTGAAGAAAAATCCCCCTGTAGAAGCCTGAGTGCTCCAAGTGGTCCCACTCCCAGGGCTTACAATGAATAAATGCAGAGTTCGTGAGCTGTGGGTTGCAGACCTGGAATTCATACTCCAAGGCTCACAAGCATTCCAAACTGGGTGCTGACTCTGCAGTGACAAAAAAAAAGATGACAAGCAAAGTAAGAAATCACCCCGTTGTGTTTGTAGTGATTTCATACAACCAGGATTGCATGCAAATGTTTTAGGTTCTGGTCTGTTCGCGTTGCATGCGTTTGGGTGAGCTTGAGAAGTACAGGCCAGCATTTGTGTATATGAGGACACTGGGCTCTTGGGATGCTCCAGAGCAAAAGCCAAGGTTCCTGCATGTGCACCAGCAAACCAAAGCAATGCATTGGTCCCAATTCTGCTCTTGCATGTGACATTCATTACTAAAGGTGACATCACATAATAGGCCTCAAAAAATAAGACCACATAGATGGCATATCCTCATTAAGTGTCTACCTCAGCATTTCTTATAAAGAAACTGAATACTGAGAATATCTTTATGCTATCACCAGTCTGCATTTTAAGAGTCTCTAATGCACTGAACCGTGAGGTCAGGCTCTAGATCATCATCAGGGAGAGCAACCTAATTGATTGAACAGTGCCTCAGTTTACTACCAGTGCCATTTACACTCTAGTACTGGGAGACAGCTTCTTTGTTCCTGACTTGGTGATAAAAAGATGTACAAAACAATTCCCTTTCTCTCCTGTTTTTTTCCCAGGGTGAAGCAGCTTCTCGGCAGATCAATGCAGAAATTTATCTGGAATGCTCAGCAAAGTGTCGTGAAAACATAGAAAACGTTTTTAAAGAAGCCACAACCATTGCCCTGAACGCCATGAGAAAGGCCAAGCGCCAGAAGAAGCAGAGAGCATGCTCTGTGCTATGATCCGGGCTGCAAGACAGCATTGACTGCACAACAGCCAAGCCATGTTAAAAACAGAACTTTAAAGACCTTTTTTTTTTATTACATGTTTGTATTCCTAAAACAATTTTTATTTTAAAACGTTAATTATTTTTAGTGGGTTTGCACTTTTATTACACTGCTCTCAGAGTTTTCAAGGTTCTCTTTATCACAGTTAACTGATGCTGTCTGGCTTTGTCCATCTGGCTTTTGCTCCTAGCAGCAACCAACCACAAGTCAAGAGTTGGACTAACTGTTTAAATTGCAACAAATAGAAACTGCAACTAAATGACTTAAGTTAGTAGTTGGGTTTTTTTCCCTCTGCAAAGTAATTGTGGCATGTTATAGCTACAATTTACTGTCTTTGCCAAGCAGAAAAGCTTCTTTTAGAAGTAATGTCTGTACAGCTTACCAAGCATCTTTGAAGAGACAGAAATTAAAGTTCTGTCTTAACATTTTCAAATTGATGGTGGCAGGGGGAGGAGTTAGCTACAAGCCACCCACCCAGCGTCCACCACTGCCTCTGTGCCTCTGGAGAGCTGCACCTTTAGAGGTCCCCTTGCAAGTCCAGCTGCTGTAACAGGAGGTGCTATCAATGGAAATACATCAGTTGCTCCTGAATGAAATGTTAAGGTAAATATTTCACTTACAATTCTCTAAGTTAGAAGTACTCCAAGCAGCTACTATGTGTAATGTAAAGTCAGGTTTATGGTGTATTTGCATAGGTCATTTAATAGATAACAGATGCAGATATTGGTGCATTCTCCCTTCTGTGATGGTGTCAGTTGTCTGTTGGAGAATAAGGGATGCTCCCACTGCACAACTAGTACACCTGCCTCCAATATCCTGGTTCTTGTGCACATGCCATGCAGTGAGATCTCAGAGTTGAGGAGTAAACACTAGTTTGTAGCCATCACAAACCAAACCTGTGAGAAGTTTCTGCAGTACAGGTGTCATTGGAAGCTTTCTGTAGAAGGCAAAGGACAGCCTTTCCCAAGGGAGAACACACAGGACTTGTGTAGTGATAACAAGACAACTTTTGGCCGAAATGTTTAGGCTGTGCATGCCAGGAGTCTGCTGTTAGACAAAACACTGCACTCAGAGAGGGGTAGCTCTACATCGGATTTCATGCAACTTTGTCCTCTGCTGCTTCCACCACCAGCTGGTGAAAAACTGCCATCATTATCATCTTACATGCAGGATAGAGATTGTGAGCCTTGAAATCTTATCTTTCTACTCCAAGTGTGGTTTTGATTTAACTAAGGTTTGTGAAATTCCTATGAGCTTAAACTGGGAAAAAAATTAAAATAAATGCTACAAGTTTGTGCATGTCTTCAACTACAGAACAATCTCAAAGAACCACAAGAAGACATCTGGTAGTAAGACACAGAGCCAACCATCACCTCACCCAGTGCAGAACTGAAACATCAGCCCACAGGAAGTCACATTTACCCTCAGCTCCATGGTGGGAAACACACTTGCTTTTTTCATCTGAGTTTCTCATACTGTAGAACTCAAGTTCCTCACCACATGCAGAGCTCCCCACTCCTGGACAACCAGGTCCACTGCTCAGATGTAGCAAGTTTCAGTATCTCTCTCAAATTTAATAAATGGAGTTCAAAGGATTAAAAAACCCACCTCACAGGGGGTGCAAAAATCAAGTTAACATAGCAAGATACAGCCCAGCTAGTGTAGAAGTTGTTCAAAATAGGTAAATTGCAGTTTATTGTTCATGCCCACAGGACAATGGTGCTGCAAAAGGAATTTTGCCAGCCTTGCAGCAACAGCACTGATGAAACCATCTCAAAGCCATAGTGCATATAGATTTCTTCCTGAGCACACTTACAAAGGGTGGCACACAGTCCCCTGATCAGGCTTTGTGCTCGCTCAGAGGAAGTCTTCATCATGTGAAACGGCTTGAGATACCACAGCTGGCCTTAGCAGGTACCAATGGCACAGCTCCCTAAACGAGCTTATTTCAATGAGGAAGCTGAGGCTGAAGCAGCATGAGGTTAAGCAGGATGGCAGTCAGGTATTTGTCCTGTGCCATCCTCCTGAACCAGTGTTTATATTCCCTTAATTACTGGCACAAGTGCAGCATCTGAATAAGGTATTTTTAATGCTGAGCCTGTCTTCCCTTTCTGTAGTGGCACTGGGAGCAAAAAAGTACTGAAACCAGAAACCCAAGTGCAACTGCACTTACTGCCACTGATCAAAGCCATTTTAAGGAGAAACAGTGTCCTGAGAAACCAACCCCAAGGGCATTTGTCAGGAAAAAGGGGCTGAGGCATCTGCACGTTGAATGGTTTCTTTTGGTTTATTTTAGGTCTTTTCCAGGCCAGGCCAGATGACCTGGTCTCCCTGGAAGAGGATGAGCAGACTTCCCTGCCATGTAAAAACCTGCCTTTGCTTATTTTTGTTTTCAAAAGAGGATTTATCTTTTTTTTTTTTTTTTTTAATAGCTTTTTAAATCTGTATATAGCAGCAGGATGGTACAAAGATGGGTGGTGTTTTTTTTCACAGTACACACAGGTTAGTATTGCCACTGAAAATATGCCTTAAATAAATGCCTTTAAAAACAGCATTTGGTCATGTATCAGTTATCAGCTTGGAGTGTTCATAAACCTTTGCAAATCCAATACCCAGAATTTAAATAGTAAAACTGGTAAGTGTTAAATATCATTCCAGAATTGGAATTACAGTAGATCTCACATCCTCCCAATGCTGGTGCTTCACCAGACAGGTGCATGCTGCTCTATATACAGAAAAAAATAACCCAAAAGCAAAAGAGATTTGGTATTAAATATACATAAATAGCAGGACTGCAGACTGGAGAGCCATGCTTGCATTAATACTGAGTCTGTGCTGGCAGAGTCCATGTCCTTCACCAAACACGGGGATGGATGAGTCCTTCCAAGCCCATCCCATCATGTAAGCTGGAGGTTAGCGGGATACATCCCAAACCCAGTGCTTGCTACAGGCAGAGGGACAGCAGCCAGCAGGTTGGGGACAGGGGGTTCACAGCTTCTTCATTTTGTCTTTGTTTTTCTGGAGTTTAGTGTGCACCACTTTGAGAGTAGTGAGGAAGTTCCCAAGGAAGAGCAGCAGAAACGTGAAAGCCAACACAAAAACCTGAGGGGAGAAGGAGAAAAAGGTGACGGTGCTGCTTTGGCCACATGCAGGTGAGGTCTGATGGGGGTTGGCTGCTAAGTCCAAGGATCCATTAGCAGAAAAATGGGAGACTGTTGTAGCCACACATCCAGCCACGTGGGTTAACAGGGAGTCTATTTTATCGTCATCATTTAAGTAGCATTTACTAATTTTTAAGTAGTACAACATGGATCATATTCAACACTTCCAGACTCCATCAGGCAGTAAAATGAAATCCTTAAATCCAATCTAATGGATTAACTTTGTGCTACAAGCAAGTTCATAAAACAGGAATGGCACAAGCACAGGGGAATCACTTGTTTCTGCAGGAAGGTGTGTTCCTCCTGAACCAAGTGAACACACAAATTACAGCAAGACATGACCAAAATAAACCCCATCAGATTATCTGCATCACTGCACACAGGATGTGGTCCAACTGTACAGCTGGAAAATGGGATAGCATGTTTGATGGGTGACATCAACAGAGAAAACAAATGGAAAGGTCCCTAACAGTGATGCCATAAAGTGGGCAATGTATTTTTAAAGTGATTCACTGCCATAATTTACTTGGTACCATATTTTTGTACGTGCAACCCATGGATCACCCATAGAGCCATGAGCAACTCAGCAGCCATTGCTAGAAAATGCACATGAACATGGAGAGCTTTACCCACAAGTATTTTCTTCCCCCTGCATGCTCTGCCTTTCAGTTTGTGTGGTCACCCACGGGTGCAAACTTCCCTACAGTAATCTATATTTGGTTTGAGTTCTCTTGCATAGGCTCTCTGCCACGCCACCCTGAGATACTTAGATAAGGTCAGCTGCCCACATATCTCTAAGACTGTAGTTAAACACTCCCTTCTCCCTCCTCTATGATTTTTCTGAGCAGAACCAGCACCCACCTGCCATTCTTTGCACTCCTTGTGCCTTGACAATCCAAACAGCGTGATTGCATTGTATAGCTGCCAGAACTACAAAGGGGGAAAAAAAAAAAAAAGGCAGCTTTATTATTAGCAAAAAGAAGAACCTTAGCAACATTTGCCATGGGTCCACCCATGATTCAAACCACCCTCCCATGGTGCTGCAGCCTCATTGGCAGACCCTTACAGACCCGGTATAGGAGCAAGGTGTGGGACTGCCCAACTTACATGCCCAAAGAACAAGAAGGGAAGGAGAAACGTCAGTCCCCGCCACATCCAGGACTGAAATCCTTCTGAAAAAGGTTAAGAAGCAGAGAGTGAGCACAGAAGAGCCAGGACCAGAGCTGCAGCTCTCCCTACCCAGACAACCCCATAAGGGCTATTCCCATCCTGCTCCACAATAGCCAAACAATTAAAAATATCATGGATAGAATGGTGTGAGTGGGAAGGAACATTTAAAGGTCATCTAATCCAACCTCCCTGCAATAAGCAACATCTTCAACTTGAGCAGGTTGTTCAGAACCCTGTTCAACTTGACCTGGAATGGTTCCAGGGATGGGGCATCTACCACCTCTCTGGGCAACCTGGGCCAGTGTTTCACCACCCTCAGTGTAAAAATATCCTTCCATCTAGCCTGAACCTCCCTCTTCTAGTTTAAAACCCTCACCTCTTGTCCTGTCACAATAGCCCCTGCTAAATAATTACACTTGAAGATATGGTAATGGGAGGAGGAGGAAGATGGGAATGACCAAAACCTCCATCTTAACCCTCTCAAGAGCCAACAGAGATCACAGCACTCTGCCCCCAAGCCAGTGGACTGAAGGAGATAAAATCCTCACTCCCCTTCCTACCTCAGGACACAGGCAGCAAGGCAGGGGGGTGGCAGCTCTGCAAAGCTCACTCTCAGAGGGCAAATAGCTCTCTCTTCTCCTTACTGCTGCATCTAAAACCTCTGCCAAAACCTTACAAAGAAAGCATTGCAGAAAACCTCACCCACTGTAAGGTCCAAGTGGTTTCTCTCCCCTAAAGCACGGAGTCTGTAAAGACAGCCCCTTTGATAGTAATACTGTAGGAACTGCACACAACCTGGAGAAGGAGATAAAACATCATTGCACTGGCTGCTCAGAAGTATGATCGACGTATCCAACTATGACATTTAATCTAACAGCACTTAATTATTGTTTGTATTTGTTACATTGTACATTTGCATATGAGCTTTATATTCCTACAGTTTAGTACTTCAGTATTTACAAAGCAAAAGTGTTTCCTTCCAGGCATGCAAGATACAAACTGATTTTATCCCATGAGTTAACAAGGTAAAAAATACTCACTCTGAAATATTGAAAATGCTAAAAACTGACTGCGAAACATCTGATACATGAGTCCATCTGGCCTGGAAACAGAACACAAAGGAGGTTTATTTGTTTGATAAAAGTCATATGATGCCATGCCCTTGCCCTTCCTCTTCCCTGCCAAGCTGGATCCCATTAGCAAACAAAGCAAGCAGCTGGTAGCCAGCCCACTGCACTCCATTGGGAGCCCAGACAGGGTGATACAGCTGCACATCACAACTTCGGTCTGTAGGAAACATTCTCTTTCATTAGGCTTCCCCTAATTAAAAATCCCCGTGGTGGTGTGCTCCTTCTCCTAAGGATAGTTCAGCACAGGCAGAGGGCAGGGAGCCTTCTGTTCCCATCACTATGTCATCCCCTTACAGATTTGGGAACAAATGAGAAGGTAACTTGCATTTTTGGTTTTATGCTCTGTCACCTGGGTTCAGCAAACCCACCAAACATTCATTTTTTGGTGTTCTACCTCTAAAGCAAAGTGCTGCTGTTGAAATTAGTACCGAAATCTCTGTAAGTTTCCTATCAGTGCAACTACAGCTTAGGGAATTGGTTTCTTTCTTTTAAACCAATGAAAATACAAACTTGTGGTGTTGTATTTATCACGGAAAACATCTTAAACATCAGACAAATACTAAGTCTGATGCTTTGCCATGTGGCCACATGGCCATAGCTTCCTGATCCTGCTGAATTTAAATAGCTAGGTGATGCAAACAGTTTGAAACAGATTTGAAAGCACCCTGAGTAGGTGAGAACAGACTCACCATGTTAACATTACTCCAGACAGGAACGTGGAGACATAGTGATGAGACACCCACCAGCCTTTGATCCTGAACAGACAAAAATGTGGCAGTTAGATAAGAAACTCGGATTTTAAAGTCTGGCTTTAAAGACAAAAAATGATCCTGACTCGGAGGAGAAAGAACTGGGAACATGAGAGACAGCAGACAGGGTGCTGTGGGAGCACTATCCTGGCAACATGGCTTATCTGGAGATAGCTGGAGAGAGGCTCAGCCCTGGGTCACATCTCATGGGCTCCCACAAGTTTTCCAGAAGAGTGAGAAGCAGCAGTCCCCACAGCACAAGGTACCATGGTGACTAATGATGCACAAATTTCAGATCACGCCCCCTTTCTTTTTTCTATGCCATGCAAATCAGTGATGTTTCCAAGTCCGCCCTATGAGGTGGCCCCTTCCTCCAGACACAAATACTGGAGAAAGCTCAGAAAATTAAAGTGACCAAAAGCTGTAGTGAGGCAGAACCAAGACTTACCCCAGGGATGGCACTGCTTTAGAAACTAAGCCAACAGGATGGGTTAATTTGGGGCATTTCCAACCAAAGGTGTGCAACCTCTAACACAGGTCAGCAGCTGAATCAGTGGCATTTGTTTTTATTTTCAAAACAGTTCATGCTTTAAGTGGTTTGGCAGGTGGCACAGTACCTGGATCCGTTGCTGATGAGAATGCTTTCCCGTATTGTCAGTGTGCAGTAATACCATACCAACAGAAAGTTAAACACTTCATCTGTCACCCTGTGAAACCAAAAAACACATAGTAAAAAAAAAACCCAAACAAACCCTAAACCAACCAACCAACCAAACAAACAAAAAACCCACCCCCCCGTAAACCCCCCCCCCCCATGTTATTTGCAAAGGCATAGTTAAAAAAATACACAAAAACAAATTAAAATATATTTTTCCTCCCTCCCCTTGGGCAGACGAAAACCTGTCCAAGTGAAGCCTCTGCCCTGAACATCTCTAATTCAGATGCCAAACTGCACAGAGCAGCAGCACCACTGGGCTCAAAGTCCTTTCCTCCAGAAAGTGCCCTATGATATAACACTGGAGACTTTCAGCCAATAAGCAGGTATGCAGAGATGACATTAATTCCTTCTGAAGGAGAGAAAGCACCATGGAAGCAGAGGATGATCCAATTTAGAGAGGCATTTCCAGGCTAATTCAATGAGGAGATTCCATGAGATCTATACAAATCCAATCAACTAAAAGAGCAGAGAAGCATTACACTCCGAAGGAAAAAAACAAAACACCAACAAAAGACTTTATTTTGCCCTTTGTAAACTCCTGAAGCTGAGATGATTCGTGGCACCCTCTAAGGCTGGTACAATCTTGCACTCACCCAGACCCACCTCAGTGAAGTACCCAGCTCCCACATCTTCCTGGTTTTATGTAAGCAAAACTGAATAGTGGAAGCTTGTTGGTGCTCAGCTACTTTATCATGACCTAGAGATAATGTTTTGGATCTGATCCTTTCATGCAAATCCTCTCTTGTTGCGATTGCAACACCAGAGCTGCAGTGCTGGTCCTCGCCTGGGACAACCCAGGAGAACAAAGCCAGCTGCTTATTCCCAAGCACAGCATGATACCAGAAAAACAAGAGATCACAAAACACAATGTTGGACCTGCTCTTTGTTACAAGAGACTTGCAAAACAGTTAAACAAGGAAAAGCAAGTAGCTAAAATACAGGTCCTGCTTGTGGTGAAGAAGAGGTGCAAAAGCTGTCCTGCCGTCCAACTACTCAAAGCCTTAAATGCTGCCAGAGCCCATCTCACCATACTTAGCAGGGCAGAACAGTTAGCTCAGACCCAGTACGTTTTTATTCAAAATTCTTGATTAGAAGTCAAAATGCAGGCTTACCTGTAGTGCAGAATAAACCTGCAGGTAACAGCCCCAAGTAACAAGATTATGGTCAGATAAAGTTTGAACTTTTCATACTCGTCTTTGTAGGCAAACCTGGAAGGGAACAGCCATTGTTTCTGCACACGAACGGGTGGTTTATGGGAATGTGCCTTCACTTTTTTCAAACCAGATGCAAATCCACATGCCAAGCCCAGAGGCATGAGGTTTTGCTTGAAACCTTTAGAACACCAGGGGCTGGCATAAGGCAGTTTTCCTCCTGCAGGGCCTGTCTGGGCTGCATGGCCATTAGGCCACAGGACAACTCAACAGCTGAAGCACATAAGAGATGGTTTCTGCGTTGGCATGGTAAGATTTTAAAATAAAATCTCCATTTTCTGGAGCACTGTATGCCTAGAAGTCACAATACCATTTTCACTGCAACCTCTCCCTTACAGTAAAGGCGGCAGGCCAGGTTAAAAAGCAAACCATGGGCAGAATCCATCAGGGCTCGTAAGGCTTTAGCTCGGCCTCATCTCACAGTCTGAATTCTTCAACCTGTCTTATTTTTCATCAAATCTAAGAGAAACACATTCCTTTTTCTGGACCACAATGGTGGTGGTGAAATACTGGAACAGGTTGTCCAGAGATGTGATGGAGGCCCCATCCCTGGAGACATTCAAGGTGAAACTTGATGGAGCCCCGAGCAACCTGATCTAGTTGGAGATGTCCCTGTTTGCTGCAGGTGAGTTGGACAAGACAACCTTTAAGGGTTCCTTCCAGCCCCATGCATTCTATGACTTCAGTCCATACCCACAGCTGACCCCAGAGAAACCCAAATCCGCACGGAAACACTCACTTACTTTGCTTGGTTACTCAGGAGAGTTACATTCACGTTTCCTAGCACCAGATTTAAGTACAGGCTGGAAGACAAAATAACAAGAGCAGACCCACATAAGTTGTTTCATTTGAACACTGCAGGATGACCAGATTGGAACTGAAGAGGCTGGCAAATCTGCCAAAGCCATGTTTGCGGTAGATTTTAATTAAGGCAAACTTGAGAGAGACTACAGAAGAAGATTTAAATATGTGGGAAGACTGGACAGCAGTCCCAAGAAGCTAGAGAAAAGGTTTATTTACCTGATCCCTCTTCTGCACTACAGTCTAAGGGCAAGAAATGTAGTGTGCACTGCTCCAACCCCAAAGTAATGGAGAAATTGGAAGAAAAGTTAAAGACAGAAAGTTTTAAGGGGCTCAAGTTTTGTGCGGCCCTCAACAACTGGAAGAAATGTCCTAGCAAACCAACCTGAAGTAAAATAGTAAATTTAAAGTCAGTTGAAAACACTGTTTAAA
>VWYK01009318.1:0-14585 GCA_013399775.1 Semnornis frantzii | reverse complement strand
GTGTGTGTGTGTATATATATATATATGTATCTTACTCTTTCAACTGAAAAAGAAAAAGGCACATCAGATGTCATGGACTTTGCCCCACAAGTGGTGTGGTTTGGGGCATGTTTCCTCACACATCCTCTCCTCACTCATTTTGCTCTTCAGTGTGTCCCAAATGGAAGGAAGTGGAGAGCTAAAAGTGCATTGTACTCGATTGTATTGGCAGTGTAATGGGCTGAGTTACAGCATAGCTGACAGTGAGGATTTAACAGTTTCCTTTCAGCATGCATAAACATGCAGTTTCGTCAAGTGCCAGACGACTGAAGCAGCAATGGTACCAACAGCAGCAGAGCTGAAGCCCCATCACTCTTTGTGGAGGAGGCTTTGCTGGTGCTCTGTGGTAGCAGCAACCAATGTCTGCAAAAGACATTTCTAGAGAGCCAAGAAGGAGATCTGAGGCCAAAGTTTGGCAGGAAGGGCCAAAACAAGGGGAACCACATCAATGAGAAGCCAGGTTCTCCTAGCCCATTGTTTTCTGGATTTTGAGCCTGATTTAGTGGCCTCATTGTTCTGCCTTGAAATGACTGTTATTGGGGTATTTCTGGGACTGTTAAGGTTTATCCCTCACACTTGGGCTGAATTATATTTTCTATGTATCTGACATCCTTTACAAAAATTTTCAATATGTCTTGCTTACTGACAAGTTTCCTTCTCCTGTAGTGGAATCACAGGCTTTAAATAAAATTTGAGTTCAGTTAATCAAAAGAATTTTCTTGAGATCGAGCTGTATCTCACCTCGGCAGAGGCAGGTGCTTTGTTTCACTCCAAGATTCCCCACTTACCTCAAAATTGTTACCATCCAGCCTGCAGTGTGGTGCACGAGAGATGTGGTAAAAGGATATGAATAACCAAATATGTTTGGATCATGGGAGTGAGTCAAGAACTTGGGGTTTATACTTTAATTGTGCACAGTTAAATAGCTGTTAGGGAAGACTATTACAGACACCCACAAGACCATAATGGCAATTCCTGCCTGCTGAGGCTCCAGGAGTGTAATGGTTGAGGCAGTTAGTGTCAGGTTTATTCAGATTCCTCTCTTAAGACTTCTGATGTGCATTTTCAGGGTCTTTCTTCTTTTTTCTTCCAACATTCACAAAGATGATTTATTTGTCACCCATCAGGGCTGCAATCAGTGCTTTCATTTCCAGCTGCTGCACCTACAAAACAACAACCAGAGGTGAAACACTTCTTGCTCATCAGCATTTTATGTTCTGCAGGGTAATCCCTAACTCAAAGATGTGTGTGACTTGGGAAGTGTGGTAGGTGGCTCAGGAACTCCACGAAGGAACCTGGCTCCAGCTCCATCATGCTCACCGTGGGGCATAAGTTTCACCAGCACATCCACCTTCACCTGCAGCTGCTCCATCGCGCAGCCTCTCCAGCAGCTCTCCCGGCCGTGCTCCCATCACCCTGTGCGCAGGAGTTTGGTTGAGTTACTATGACGACACTGCCAAGGCTGCCGGCAGCACCCAGCCGAGTGCAGGTTGGTATCCGTGGGGTGGTTCTCGGGAGAGCACGGGCCGAACTTGATAATGTTTTGCAAACCAAGCACAGGAGCTTTCCCCATCGTCTGCTCCTGTCGCTGCTCTGGCACCCTGCTTTCATTGAGGAGGAGCAGCAAAAGGATGCGAGTAGATGATGTCACGGGGACAAGGAGGAGCTGGGGATGCTTCGGCTGTGCTGGAAGGTGCTATCAAAAGAGACCCTGCTACGAGGCAGTGCTATGGGACAGGAATAAATACAATCGGTAAACTCACCCGGAGCATCCTTTGGGCTGGGTGATGGTCAGTTGAATGCTACTGCGCAGGCAGAGCCGGGATGTGGTGTGGTGACAGGCAGGGTGCTGCCAGGGACAGCCAGCAGCCTCTTCTCTGCAGCCAGGTGATTTTTTCACCTTTCTCTTCATTAACTTAAGATGTAAGATTGAAAAATGTATAGTCGTAAACAAATTGCATTGCTCTCTGGTTCTGTTGAGATCCAGGAAGGCCATGAAAACTAAAGCTTATTTTCACTAAAGACCTGACGAAAGTCCAAGGTGAGAGCATAGAGCAGTGTCTGGAGACTCTGGGACTCCAAAGACCTCATCCCCCAGCACAGCAGCCACTAACGCGCATGGGAGCAGCAGCCTCTAGCCGTCAGCACTGAGAGGTGCAGCTACTGTTGCCAGGATCGGCGCCACCTGCCTCTTGTTGCCAGCCTCCTCCTGCACTTGTAGTAGGCGGCTGTGGGTAGCTAAAAACATAAATACCAATTACAAGAACAGTTACACAAACCTGACATTGCTGTCATAAATTTGGAGGGGTCTCAACAAAGATAGCTTCCATCAACCTGTGTTAATGCTGAATGATCTGTACCTCAGAAGGCAAGGTAAGCAGATGGCGGGGTGCTGAGGCTGCCTCTGAAGCTGGGAATCCTCCCTAGGTTTTTTAATCCTACACCTTGAGCTAAAGACTGGTCAGATAGCAGTAATGGGGTGGTGAAGCACCCATCTGGCTGAGGCAGTGGGGACACAACCCTTTACAGCCATGAGCTGCTTGGAGGTCATGGCCAATGTGAGGGTGGGTGCATGTAGCTGTAGCTCAGCTCTTCTGCTCCCAAAGCACAGGGAGGATAGAAGTGAGTTGGCAACACACAGCTTTGTGTCTTGCAAATGCCCAGCCTTTGGCAAATGGTGGCAAGACTCCACACTTTGAGGGCTGTGGCACCCAAAGGTGAGAGAGGAACTTAGCAGCTGTGGTATATTCTATGTTTACATTGCAGGAAAAACGTCTCCTGTGGTGGGCTGTGACTCCATTGTACTGAAGAACAGATCTTGTCCTCACCATCCCCAAACCGGGTAGGTGGTATGAACAGGGGGCTCTAGCTGCCAAAACATCCTCTGTACTCAGAGACTACTCCATTCCCAGAACATCTGCTCTGAGAGTTGGTAACATGGTGGTCTTTGCCTTCCCTCCTCTCCTTGACGTCAGTGAAGGAGGCATCTGCGTTCAACAGCTGAAGGGTTAGCAACCAGCTGGGAACTCTCTCTCCAGACCCTTTCCTCCCACCACAGCCTGGCAGGAACCTCCCCAAGTGTGAGCTCACAATGCAGTGCCCAGGCAGGTCCCCCAGCCCTGCCTGCACTTCCCAGGACCCTCACAGTTAAGGAACCACGTTGGATATACTACATTTTAGGGAGGAAGGCTCCTCATGGACGCAGTACTTCTTTTTTAAGCAACAATACCCCTCTAAAGAGCTGATGAATAACCATTTCCTACAGCTATGTGGAGAATTGAGGTTGAACCCTCCAGCTTTTAGTCCCTATCAAGGACCCCAAGCACATTCCTTATCCTTCGCCTCTCAAGCTCCACGCTTTCCCCCACTCCAGCTTCCCGGCACCTGCGGCACGGCAGAAACGGGAGCTCTGCCCTGCTGTTCAGAGATACTGTTCAGAGATACTGCAAAATTATTCCATAAGGCTCGTACCGGCAGATCAGGACAGAAGAGGGAGCCCAGGAGACGAAATCAAGAGAGTATCCCACCCTGCGGGGCTCCGGCCAAGCTCTGGGTGTTAACGGCATTCACAGAAGCTTGCTTTTTGTTTCTACAGCCACCTTTGGGTGTTTGTTTATGGTTTAACAAGAGTGGTCTCCTATAAACCTCCTGTCGCCTCCTAGCCCATGCCAGCATTCCTGCTGTGCTCAACAGCTGTTCTACCAGCAATGCCCGGCGATCACCACTGTGCCACTTCCTGTCATTGTCCTTTCTGTATTGATGAATCAAAACACCTTCTCCCTCCTCTGATCCTTTCCCTCCAGCCCTCTGACACTCGAATTATGCTCACACACACACACACACCGTACCTGTCATCCTCTTTCGGCTGTTCGTACTTTAAAACAAACATCACTTCCTCAGGGGCCTGCTTGACTGACTTGTACTTGTCCTGGCCTGAGCGAGGCCTAGCAGACAGAATCGTTATGGTTTGGACCTGTTTCAGCCAGATGCCTTTAGGATTGTCGTTTTCAACAGTAAAGGAGCCTAAGTTATGCTACTTCTGTGTGAAGTGTCCTGGCTCCTGGTGCACCCCAAACATGCTAGCCAACTCTCTGACCCACTCTGTCTTTTCCAATATCCTGAGATATTTCCTAGAAAACAAATAATTTTCTAATTTTCTTAAATAACTGCACCTGCCTTGCACAGAGTCGATGGTGGAGTGGCTCTGGGAAGGAGCCCAGCAGGGATAACTTATAGCTGCACCGAAAAGGGGCTGCCTTTCCCTGTGCTCCCCAGGGCCTGAGACTGATGTCCACCACAGACCCAACCTGCTGAGACCTATTTAACATTTCCTTAAGGGCCAGGCTCTGCTGGGACCCTATTCTCAGGTAGTGCTAATTTGGACCTGTGTTTTTAGATACCTTCTGTTTGTTATTACCTCTATTTTACCCCTATGAAACCAGCCATCAATTCTCAGTTGCATATTAAAACACAGCTCACAAATTGACTATTCTGCCAGTACCTGCCTTAGTAATTTCTCTCCAATTTATTGCTGACAATCGTTTGTTTTCCTCTGCAGCTGGGAACAATATGCCCATTGTAAAATACCCCAGGGCTACAGAGCCTCTTTGGCATGAATGGGACAGGAAAGCACAGAAATGTGGATTAAGACACAGAGTCTATGCTGTAAATGGGGATCAGTATACTGGAGAATGGCTGGACAATCTGAAACATGGTAAGAGATCATTCTGAGAAAAAATACCAACTTAGCTGTCTTTACAAAAGTTCCTAGGAGCAGGGAGCAGTCAGCAACCTCTGTATGCATTCATTTATATATGATTCTATAGATATATATATGTCTTTGATATATGTAATGCACAAATGTGCTCAAACATTTCTAATAGGTAATTTTGAGGAATTTTTGCATGCTGTCAAGGGCAGTTATCTGAAATATCTGGACTACAGATGTTTAAAATCCCCTGCAAACACAGCAAACTGCAGTCAGCTCCACTCATTATGATGTGTCCTGGCTGCACAGGCCCTGCAGCTCCCTCAGCCCCTGTGACTTGGCTTCAGGAATATTCTTTTATGCTCGAACCGTGGCAGGTGCTGAGGGAGACAGAGCAGGGGAAGGAGATCCTGCCCAAGCCCTGAGCAGCCAGAGCAGGACAGGCTTGTTTACAAGCAGTAAACTGAGTTTTGGAAAGATTGAAGTGCACTCAAGCAAAGACCACACAGGAAGCACCTGATCAAGATTAACAATGCATCTGACTTGGGAAGCTAAACTGAATCCCAGACATAAACCTGCCTCAGTGCAGGGAGTGTCAGCTCGCCTGGGACAGAGCCCTGAAAACCCTTCTCCTAACAACCCCGATGGTCTCCCTGTAATTCTTTTTGTTTGTTAAACAGGTAAAGGCACCCAGTTATGGAAATGCTCCAGAGCTATTTATAGTGGTGACTGGAAGTTTGGAAAGCGAGATGGTTATGGCTCATACAGCATTCTTGATCCTGTAACCAAGGAATACAAGAAGGTGTACACAGGCTGGTGGAAAAACGACCGAAAATGCGTAAGTGATATCCTGCCCCTGTTGGCAGTGAGGAAACCTGCCCCAAAACACAGGCAACGGTTGGGTGACACATGCTAAAATATCACATAAAATAATGTTTTTTTCCACAACTGAGGCTGAATTGCAGGGGTTAGGGGGAAAAAATAGGTGAAACAAGAAAATGAAAGCAAGAGCAAAAGCTCTGGCGTTTAAGCCCTCTCCCCCACCTCGCTGCACTTGGCATTATTCACTTCATGTCAGATGCTGCAGGAGCTGCACCATGTTCCGTGACTGGCCATAGGGAAGCAGCAGCGTGATTCTGGGCCGAAGCTACAAGAACAGATGCTTCTCCATGTCATGATTTTTAAAGACAGCTGACAGAATGAAGCTCTCAAATTAATTGGAGAGAAAACAGAATTATATTTGAAAACAGAGATACAGAAAGAAATTATGAAGCAGATACAATATCCATGGTGATACCCCTTGAGTTTTCCCCCAACCCAAAACTAAATCTATAATCCCCAGTGCTCCAGTCCTTCCCTCTCCCCAACACCTCTGCCATCCGTAGTCCTAAACACAAGCCCCAAAACAGGCCTACTACTTACATGTTTGTTCTGATAAAAGCAGCTCCCACCCAACACAGGGCTGGAGAAGGAGGAAAGGAGAGCGAGCTGGCCTTGCCCCGAGTTTATAATGATATAGCAGAATTATGGAATTGAATAACAATTTTCTAGTCCCTAGAATATTTTTAACCCTACAGTTCCCAACCTGGAGCACTCCAGTTTTGGGATCATTTGAAATATAGATTAGAATCTCCAGGAAGTTTCAGAAATAAACCCCCATTGTTCTGTCTGAGAACACTTCAACACCTACTGTCTCCTCACTGCAGCCTGACCTATCCCACCCATCTACTGGTGACTGAGCTACAGTCCTGACCTCCCACCAACTGCTGCAGAAAAGTGATCGCTGACTAGACTCACCTGCAGCTCTGCCAAACAGCATGAGAAGTGTCTTAATCCTCCCCACTCATCCCTTTCATCCCGCTCATCCTTGAAGCAGTTGGAGGAACCTGTGTTATAAGCAGTGTAGGAAAATGTAGCTTCTGGGAGTTTCACAGTGTATTAGACAAATAACATCAAGTGCTTTTGGAAATTAAGCCTGTCACATAAATCACTGGGTTTTCTAAAGGGAACATAAAGAGGAAGTAATCTGGTAAAAATGACTGCAATCTTATGTGCAATCTTATGCAATCCTTGTAGGAACCCTTTCTGATCTGCCAGTGAAAACCTTGTCCTCGCCTTTGTGTCTGCTCTTAAATTAAATTAATAGCCTCTTGTGCTCCTAATTGGCATGCGGCTCTGTGGCTCCAGTCTCTTGGAGGGAGCTTCTCCTCCCACTCTTAGAGGATGTATTTTGGGTGACTGAGCCTCAGTGAAAGGTTTACAAGGACATCTAAACATCACTGGGGTGGTTTTGTTCCCCTACAAAAGCCTACCCTTTACATCCAAGCAGTTTAATAAAACTAATGCTCAGAAAAATCAGTTTTTTCCAGAACTGATTTTACTTTTTTGACCAGAGAAAATGTAATGTTTTATGCATTAAGTTGCAAAACTCATTAGTAATGTGCAAATATTTATTGCTGCTATCATTTCCCAGTATAGGAGGTACTTCTCTTAATGGTAAAGACACATGCAACACAAACACCTCCTGGGGTCCCTGACTTGCACATCCCCGATAGTCTACATTCATAAGTCCACCAACCAAATTACCAATGGCATCAACCCTGAAGAGGGGAAGCAAAAAACAGAGACAGTTCAACATGTGAGCTCTCTTGCACTGCCAAGGTGATGTCTGCTGTCCCAGGGATCCTGTCATGGTGTCCAATTGCGGGAAGCTCCATGTGGCATTGTTACATGTGCCAGTTATGCTGCAGGTAGCCTTCAGGACTGCCTTTAGTTTCTTGAGAAGGTGGAAGGAAGCAAGGCAAGAAGATGTTTGGGACATTACCTCTTTGACGGTTAGCATCAATTAGAGACCTTCAGTCTGCCCCAAGGCAGGGGAAGACGTCCAGCCCGGACACACTGAGCTATAGAAAGTATCAGCAGGGTTGAAAGGCATAAAGTCTCCACATAGAGAGAGAGCTCTTTTTAATGCTGCCTATCCTCAGGCAGGTTTATATTCTAGTACATCCCATTGTTTTAACTAAATATCAGCTGCAATTATGCCAGCAATAACATACTGAGATATAAAACTGAGGTTTTGTTGTGGGAATAAAACATTTGCCAAAAAAACCCCCGTGCAAAACACATCACCACCTCTCATTTCCTTCAACAGCCACCGAGATGGGCTGCCAGCAGCCTTGTGTAAGAGTAGTAATCAGAACATCAAGAAAATCATGTCTCCAAATCCAACACCAACCTTTTTTTACTATAGAGGCTCCTAACCAGCCAGCTCTGTGTTCCCTCCCAGGGCCACGGGTCGATGCTCTACCCTCATGGGGAGCGCTACGAGGGAGAGTGGAGCGGGGGACTGCGCAGTGGCTGGGGGCGGATGTACTACCGGGACGGCTCCATCTACGATGGACAGTGGCTGCAGGACCAGCCCCATGGGCAGGGGATGCTGCGGCTGCGTAAGTACCAGCCAGTCCCCTACACTGCCTCTGCCTTATCCCTGCAAGGTATTTAGTTCCAAGTGCTTCTGCTGTCCAGATTTCTGGATGCTCCATCACGTCTCGTGGGGCAGACTTGGGTCAGGGTTGTGGCTGATCCTCTGCCATTGCCTCTCCCCCGTTGCTTGGGGATGGAGGCAGCACAAGCTGTCCAAGTGTCAGTGTTGTGCTGCTCACGGCCACACGCCTGAAAGCTTGTTTTTGCAGTGATTTACATGTAAATGATGGGGATGGTTAGGGTTGGAGATAAACTGTTGGGTCAGAGAAGCGCAAATCTCTTTTCAAGCCAGGCACTTTGCCAGACACACTTTCAAACTGCTGCATACCGAAGAAGAGTCCAATTTCCAGCACAAGAAAAAAAAAAAAAAAAAAAGACAAGTTTCCTTTTTGTGTTCACTTGATCCCCTCCCTTGCTTCTGACACTCACGTTGAGTGAACACAGGGGTTTCATTAGTACACAATCGCTTCCCAGAAATAAAGCCAAACACATCACAGATTGAGAATGTTGGGGCATCTCAGCATAAAAATAGAAATATGGATTCCTGCCCCCCACTCAATTTGCCTAGAGTTTAACACATTTTACCATGAAGCCAAGACTCCTATTCCTTTGCAGTGCAAGGTACTGCATTCCAGGACCATTTGAAGAAATATTACCTCCATATTATTATTCATGGGGGTTTTTTTTTGTTTTGTTTTTTTTTTGCCTGAAAGTGATCTCAAGGCTAGTAATTAGCTAAGCAAAGCAGCCAGGAAGAACGAGCATGACCTTCACTGCACATCACATGCATGACTGCACTCTCTCTGCTGACCGTAAAGTCACTTTGGACCAATGGCTCATCCAGATGAAATCAGCACCCACTCCCAAGGGTATCTCCTTCCACTGATTCTCTTCTCTACTATCAAAGTCACCCTTGGTGTTGTGTACTGACGGCTCCTGCAGGCTGAGCTGTGGCTGCTGCACCGTTTCAGAGCCCACTTGCCTCCAGCATCGCCTGCAACTGATCGCAAGCTGGATTCCTTTTGGTTAAAATTAGCCAGGGCAATTATTTCATACCCACAAGCTTAATGTATTTGGTTCAGTTGCTGGAAGTGTGCCCACGTGCCGGCAGCTTTGCGATGGTGAAAGAAAAGGAGTTCTTCAGTGGAGGTCACGATGAGCTGCAGCTCAAGATTAAATTGCTTGTAGTGGCAGTGTGCCCAGTGAGGGTGAGCTTGGCTGGGAGCTCTGCATGGATTCGCCACCCAGAGGCTGCTGAATGGCTTCTAAGCCAGAGCATCGCATGTCTGCAGAGATCTGTGGTGGACAGCACAGCCTCTGAGATGCTTTTGGAGGAGAGCAGATGGGAGCAGCTGGGTGCCATGGTGCAACCAAGGCATTTGATGGCACTTCCATCAGAGCCAGGTCTGGGATTTTGGTGGTTTCCGAGCTGTTAGTGGGTGGAGAGCACAAGCTGAGCTGCTCCCACCAGTGGGCAAGGCAGGTCAGTGTTACAAGTGAGACCACCACCAGATAACCTGAAGATAACCTGAAGACCACCAGGCAAGCCGAAGATAACCACCACCATGGCTCCAGCCTGTAAACCAGGCCGTACCTGAAAAGCCTGTCAGTGACTCTCCCCAGAAGCATTTTTGGGTTTTCTCCCTTCCCTTGCAGCATTCTGGCAGTCTCCAGCTCCCTCTGCAGTACCTGGCATTTTGGCCACCTTTGCTGTGAGGAACAGAAAGATCTTCTGAGACCTAAAGACAGTTCAACTAAGTAACTTGGTCAGCAGTCTCTGTAGTTTGTGGCTTAGAAATATGGTATCTGGGGTGAAAAGAACAGCAGAGAACTCTCCTAGAGAGAGCAGGGTATCCTAGATGTATCCCATGCCCAACCACCATGGGTAGGATGCCCCTTCTCAGCCATCAACCCTGGGTGAAGCTGCTTTCTTCTCCTTACAGCTCTTCTTTCCTTGTTGGTGATGAACGGATGGATTCCTGGACAGCAGCACAGAGATCAAAAAAAAAACCCTCTCGACTTGCAGAAAAACATCAGGAGATGCAGTACAGCTGGAAAAACAGTCTGTAACATCGCCTGAGCTGTTCAAACATTCACAGCAATTCTTGCCCTGTAATTCATTCAGGGAAAACACAACTACAAGTATTACTTGAAATCAAGATTATTTTGACTGGACAACGATCAATGCTGCTGTTCTTTGCCCAGACAAGCAAAGCTCTTCAAGCCTGAGATCCTGCATGATTTGCTGCAGTGAAAAATCTAAAACTTGTGTCCTATAATTTTTTATGCTGTGAAGAGTGACTAAGCCACTAGTTTTACCCCAGGCTTGCTCACTCCACATACCAGCAGAAAATTAACATTGCCACAAGAACAAAGCAGGTGAACACAGTTCTTGTGCCATGGGGGCAAACATGGGCTCCTCCTGCAGCTTTTTCTCCCTCTGCAGCAGAGCAAACACCACCACAAAAGCCAATGACACCATGCTTCAGCCCCCTTGAAGTTGCTAAAAGGGGCCAAAAATATGATTTCCTGTTCTATGGGCTTATTCTGTTGATTGGTTTTGTTTGTAGCCCCTTAATGAAATGGTGCAGTATTCATGGTCTGTTCATTTACTTGCAGCAAATGAAAATCGGTATGAAGGATGCTGGAAAAATGGAAAGAAGCATGGCCATGGGAAATTCTTCTATTTGCGTAAGGGACAGCTACTTGAAGGTATCTGGGCAGCAGATATACCAAAGTGTGGAATTCTGATTGACTTTGGCAGAGATGAGGCTCCTGCTCCTACGCAGTATCCAATTCCAAAGGTAGTAATTGCTGGGACATTTTAGTTTTGCTAGTGGTGTTTGGACTCATCAGCACTTGGGGCAGCTCTTCAGGTAGCATTTCACTCTCTAAGAGTGAAGAGAGAGAATCTCGAAGAGATTACCCCCATGGTGTTCCCAGCTCATGGGGTGTGTACTCAGAGCCTTTTGGATAGCAGTGTCATAAACAGCCCCGTAGGGACAAATGGCCCTTCCAGCCCAAGCTGGAGCCTCCTAATCACCCGCATCTGAAAAAATGCACCAAAACTGCTTAGAGACCTGAGGGAGCACAAAGGAAACAGGGACAATAGAGGCAGAGACAATAGAGGGATTTGCGTCAAAACCAGGTGCTTTCAGCGAGCCAAACTACTAGAGCTGACCAGACCTCACCAAAAGCCTAGCAGCTGCAGTGCTAACAGCACTTCGCCCTGAGGCAGAGGTTTGTCAATGTCTAGCAGCCCCATGGGTAGAAGGATGTGTGTAACTTTCCACCTTACCCCAAGGTAAGCAGATGGAGGTCTGAGGGCAAACATCCTTAGATGAGACATTAAGAAGAAATTCTTCCTCCTGAGGTTGGTGATGCACTTGATCAGGTTGCCCAGAGTGCTTATTGAGGCTCCAACTCTGCAAGTGTTCAAAGCCAGCCTGGATGCCTCCTTGAGCAACCTGGTCCAGTAGGAGGTGTCCCTACCCACGGCCAGGGGCTTGGAACTAAATATTCCAATGTTTTAAAGTCCCTCCCAACCCAAACTGTTCTGTGATGAACCTATGATCCTCCACTCACTTTTTCCCCTTAAGACTGACACAGGCTGTGGAGGAAGAGACAGTCCTTATTAGCTTCCCAAAGACTTGGTGAGATGCAGTGATGCACATGGACACACTGGGCTGTCAGCCTGGCAGCTGCTGGGTCCTCACACGTCACTTCGGTGCAGGAGCTGGATGACAGGAGAGCCTGTCTGCAGCTCTGTGCCCCCAGACAGGGAATGGGGATGAGTGAGAAAAGGGAAGCAGTGGAGGAAAGATGTGACTCCAAGTGACACAGCTGGCCATAAGTCTCAGCTTGCATCCCCATGGTCTGTGTGTGGCTCAGATGAAACGCAAAGGCTTTGCATTTCCAAGGGACAGTTAGTGCAGGATAGGGTTGGGGAAGGTCCTTTTTGCTTACAGCTGAGCAGAAGCATACTGGATAACCACAGCGTGCTGCGTTACTCTGGTAACGGGATAGATAGCAGGGCTCCTTGCCAGGAGAAGCTGCATACCCTCCTTTACTCCAGGGAAAGGCTGCTGGAAATGGCACTGGGCACACAGCCTACCAGAACTGACAGCTGCAACATCTTCGCTTCCCTTATTCTTTCAAATCTGGTTTCTGTAGTAAAGGCTTTCTGAGTAGACATTTTGACAAGCCAGTTAATCCTGGATTAGGCACACCCATAGCAATCCAGAACCAAAACCACCAACTACTCACCAGGAAAAAAAACAAACAAACAATCTCGATTTTGCAGAAAGAGCGAAAGGAGCACCACTTTTGCAGCTGAAAATATTTACCTCATCAGGTCTGTCAGAGGTCACCCAAGAACAGCTTCAACAAGCCAGCCCAGCAGCCTGGGGGGAATTGCCCTTTCACTGAGGCAGGATGTTCATGCTTGGCTGTTTATTTAACTCCCTAAAGACCAAGTTATGACCCAAATTCCTTCTGCTCTTTGAGCAAGAAGAAAGCATCAGCTTTCATTGCTGTTATTACACTTTCCATAGGAAGATATTTACTCATCTCAGAATACGAAGGAAATGACAGATAAAAGAGGAAAAGGTGACTTCCTATTTTCGTAAACCTTTTGTCACCAACAGTTGTTAGAGAAAGGTAGATGATGAGTGAGCACTAGAAGCCACCAAAGCTAGAGATGGACTAAGCAGACAGCTTTAAGCAAGAGCCTGATGGTGAGGACCTGAGCTTTGGCACAGGAGAACCATCACCGTGTGCCTTCGCCAGCACCCAAGACCAACAAATGGTGGGGAAGCACAGGACAGAAAATGTCTGAAAACTAGAAAGCAGTTGTCAGGAGCTTTGAAGGAATTGTTTGTAGATGATGGGGCTGCAAGGCAGAATTTGAACATAGTTGCAGAGACAAGGGAAGACACAACATAGTGCACTGAGGATTTCTGCTGTTTGAATAATTGAAGGAAGCCAAGGCTGCAGAAAGTGTAATGAGAAACAGACTGGACACATTCTGCCTGAGAGAACACCATGCACATGAGTTCCCCTGAAAGCATCAGGGACATAAAGCAGGGTCAGAATGAGATGGCAAGTTCCTGGTAGGGCTTGGATACGCCCTTCTCAAGAACCTGCACCCTGTTTAAATGTGGGTTACACACTTCCAGGCCCCTGCTTTCACATCACCTTTGGGTGACTGCAATTAACTTTTAAAACTACTTTAGAGGGCTGGTAGGCTGCAAATCAGAGCCAGTTTTGCCCAAGAATGTGTTTTGTTAGAGGAGACTCGGAATGCTCCACAGAGAACTATTTTTAGGAAGTGAAGTGATGTTCAACACTAATAAAAGTAGGGAAGTGCAGTAATGTTTCTAAACCAACAACTGAAAGGCTGCAACAGAAAACTGAAGTCCTGATGCACAGGAGATTCTCCATCAATGCTGGAGTAACTTGAGATCTAGAAAACTTTAGGTTTCTTCAATTACACAGTTGACTGGTTTGCCGCCTTCTCATTTAGGTGGAGCTAGCTGATCCAGATGGTGTTTTAGCAGAGGCCCAGGAGATGTTTGACAACGGCTCTAATTAATAACTGGATATTGAAGAGAAAAAAATTATGCGAGACAAGATGATCTTGGATTACTTATTGAGTCTCAGATCCACACTGTGGCTGCTCGTCTGTGCTTCATTCTGCAGGTGGCTTTGCTCAGGGGCCTCCCCCAACCTCCTATTACTTTGAAAAAGGAAAAAAAATAAGGAAAAACCACAAGCAGCAAAATGCTGTTAGACAGGCAGTGACTTTGCCCAGCAAATCTAGCCTACTGCTCCTGTGAAGAAATCGCAATCCTGTTGGGTCCAAAGTCTCCCCCAGGAGCACTAGTTTTAGTTATATCCTGCAATAGCAAAGCTCTAGAGAAGCCTCATTGTTCCCTCCCACCCTCCTCTAAAGTAGCCCAACACATACCTGTGACCCAAGACAGCTTCTGAAGTTGTTACAGATCATGTTTCAATTAATATTATTTCCCTGCTCTGTGCATTTCCTGTAACATGATGCTAGTTCTCCCTAACCCTCAGGAATACAGAGCACCAGATATCACCCCAGCTCTGCTCTTTGACCAGCCCATGCGTCCCAGCCCAGCACTGGTGAAAAACAGACTAGGCCAATGGGTCATTAGTTCATTTGGTCCCTTGGCTCCTGATGTTTTCTAGGCTGGAAGATAACCTACTTCTCTATTTAAGCACTTGGAAAGATTAACAATACAACATGCTCAGTCCCATGATTTAAGCAGTGCTGACAGGAGAAAAGCATGTCAGCCTACACATTCTTTATACCTGTGTGTCCCAGGTTGGG
>VWYK01009317.1:0-16608 GCA_013399775.1 Semnornis frantzii | reverse complement strand
TTCTATGATTCTATAGATATTTTGCCATCATTCCAAAGCCACGCAGGCCCCCGCCACGCCACGCAGGGCCCCCGCCATGCCACGCAGGGCCCCGCAGCNACGCCACGCAGGGCCCCGCCACGCCACGCAGGGCCCCCGCCATGCCACGCAGGGCCCCGCAGCTCCTTGTAACGTGGCTAAGAGCAGTAGTACACAGAAAGATCTTTTCTACCTTTTGGTGTATTTGGCCATGTCCCAGGGGATATATATAATTGCATGTTCTGGGGGTAAAAACTGGTTGAGATATGTTACAGCAGCAACAAGTTCTTCACTAAGGATCCTTTCATGCTTTCTTTTCTCACGTTCCTTTAGCAAAAAGGAAAGGGAAGTTAATGTTAGAATTGTCATTACATAGAAAATGTGCATAACCACAGATACATTCAACATCAGCAGGCACTTCTTCATAGCTAGCACAATTAAATAAAGGACAGAAGAGGCAAAAAAAAATCTAAACCATCAGCAATTTTAACAACCTGTACTAGAAGCCACTTGTTTCAACTGTGCATAACCACTAGCTGGAAAATGGAACGCTACAAGAGGAAAGAAGAGCACAAGGAAACAAAAATGGCAACACAAAGGAAATGGATGGGGATCAAACTGTTGGAGAGGGTCCACAAAGGTATCTGATCAGACAGCTGTAGCACCTCTGCTATGGAGACAGGGTGAGAGAGTCAGGGCTGTTCAGCCTGGAGAAAAGAAGCCTCCAGGGAGACCTTACAGTGGACTTCCAGTACCTGAAGAGGGCTACAAAACAGCTGAGGGATTTTTACAAGGGCTTGTAGTAATAGGGTGAGAGAGAATGGGTTGAAGCTTGAGGAGATTCAGGATGGATATGAGGAAGAAATTCTTCATATTGATGGTGGTGAGACACTGGAACAGGTTGCCCAGGGAGGTCATGAATGCCCCCTCCCTGGAAGTGTTTAATGCCAGGTTGGATGAGACCTTGACAGCCTGGTCTAGTGGAGGGTGGAGGTTGGAACTAGGTGATCTGTAAGGTCCCTTCCAACCCAAACCATTCTATGAACCTATAGAAAAAAAAGAAAGGAAAAAGAGAGGCAGAAAGGAAACTATCCCATTCCATTCTGGACAACAAGAGGGTGCAGGCAAATTGTCCTCCATTACAGACAGGAGATGGCGAACAGCAGCTCCCATCTCCCAGGTTTGCAATTATTTTTAAAACTTAGCTTTATGTCACCCTTCTCTGAATAACCTCTGAGACTCACAGATTAATTTCATCCAAAACCTTATATTGAACCTAGGTTCCAGAAACTGCTTTAAATATATAACCACATATAAATGAACAAACCCAAAGGAAGCCTAATACCAGTTAACAAGCTTCTAGGATAAACAGATATAGGAGGATATAAATTCATATTTCATCAATAGTTAAGATATCAAATGATTAAAGTAGTGGAGATAGAAGTGCTTAGCATTGGTGTAAGAAGCAAAAAAGCTGTTCAGATTTGGCAGCTTTTCCCCCTCCCCAACCTCTTGCTTCTGCTTGGGTTGTTTTGGTTTTTTGAAGTTGTATATAAAGTAAGAAAGGAAAATTAATTTTAGCACCTTAATATTGAGCATGTACAGAGAGGGAAATAAAGAGTTGTATTATCAACAGTCCTGTGAATGATTCACATGTCAAGGTCATCTGAGCCTAGGCTCACACTACAACAATGGCTTTTGAAAGCTATGGCTGCAAGAGATAAAATCATTTTCTTGTCAATTAATGCTATCCAAAGTTGACTCTTGGACAGTCTCAAAAGAACTCCTACACAGGAAAGCTTCTAGAAATAGCAAAGAGATTAGCAAGCTACCATTTATCACAACCCTGAGTTTTGAAATGCTTCCTTTTGTAATCTCTGGGGGCTTTTTTTTACATTAGGAATGGCTCCTACATGCAGAGAGAGGATCCTTTTTTCTGTTGAATACAGTTCTGCATGATGAATTAACTCTTTTTTTAAGACTAAAAATAAACACATCGTGATTCAGGCAAAACAAACCAAAGTATTGAACTCGGCTGTGGAAACAGAAAATGGCTGGATCAGAACACAAAACAAACAAACAAAACAAACCAAATCAAGAAAAGAACCCCCAACACAACACAAGATTTAATAACCAAAATTACAGAGCCACCCGGAACCCAGGCTTTGCGCCACAGCCTCTCACACTGTGACAAGGACAAAGCTCCCCTCATCAGCCCAGCTCTGCTGCTAATGGCACTGCCCATTTTCTCTCCCACTCATACTTCCATGACTCTACCAGACAGAGCAAACAACAGAGGATAAGTCTTTATCACAATAATTTAGCTGGACTTACTCTCCTCTAAGGAGTAGCAAAACCTATGAAAACAGTCAAAGTTTTTGGAAGGGCAGCTGTGGAAGCAATTAGAGACCTTCCTTTACCATGTAGGATGAGATTTACTTAAAGATGAGTAAATCTCTTTTCTTTGATGAGATCCTCAAAGAAAATACTCCATTACAAGCTAATATTAATTTAGAGCACAACCAAAATGACACAAATATTCTATAGGAACAATTATAACCTTTAAAATCAGAACTCATGTAAAACACATTCAAGACACTGTACCTTCACGAGGTTCAAAATAATGATGGGAGAGCCAAATCTCTGCAGCATTTGGTCAAAGTGAAGAGCAGCAACATGTGCAAAAGGATCTGCTTGGTCCACTGCAACAAACACATATTCAGGATGATATCAAACGCACTGTAGAGTCACTGAAATATTTTTCCCACATACTAATCCTGATAATAATGATATCATTCCATGTTTTTCCCTATTTTCATACAAAAGGTCTTAAAATAAAATTCTTCCTTTTTCCAAATTGAATTACCAACCAAAGCTTTGCCAAGATGCTTACAAAGAGCAACTATTCTGGCCCCAAGAAAATCAGCCCACAGGCATTTTCCACTTACTTTCAAAAGGTTTGAAATTGTATCTACAACCCTGATAAATGTAGCTAACTTTGTGTACAAAACAAGCTGAAAGCAAGCTGGTAACTTCAAACAGAAATGTAGTTTGGTTTTCACTTCTCAATGTGAAGTCTAAGATGGAGATTGTTTTTTTTCTAATCTCAATTCCAATGCCAATGCCCATTCCAATTCTGGTCAATTTCATCAAATGCAGTTTTTACTATGGCTGAATGTTTGTACACTACAATTTATACCGTGGATTCACCTTACATTATGTCTTCCCAAAGAACAAATGCAGAGATACTTTATTCATTTTGTACTTTTCACTTACTCCTTCAGGTGCTGTTTGAGGACACAGTGCTAAACATAACCTGTCACAAAGAATAAGTTGTACATACATGTTATGGGTGGCTTAGGCATCATAGTTGAAATATCTTGAGACCAGTAGAGAGGAACAGATCCTCGAACCTGAATGTAGGAAGAATAACTCCCTGCAGAAAATGACATAACTGAAGCATCATAAAGGATTTGTTCAGTTTCCACTTCATTAGCAACGTCTCCCTAAGACAAACAGAAAGAAAGATATGATGTAGAGATGACATTTCAGAGCTGCATGTGTTACAGAGAACTGACCATTACACAGCACAAGTGAACTGTGCAACACCAAAACCTAGCAGTGAGAACACCCTTGGGTAAACTCCCATTTGACTCTAAATGTGTATTATCAGATTGCTTTTTCATAGAATGGTAAGGTTGGAAGTGACCTCAAGGATCTAGTTCCAACCCCCTGCCATAGGCAGGGACACCTCCCTATGGGGAGGGGGGGGTCCTTTTTTCCCAACTATTTGGGCAATAACACTATCTCTAAGTGAAAAAAAAACCAAATCAACAACGACCCACAGCACAACAAATGCTGGTTAAGACTTAAAATAATAAGAACAGACTTATTATCTCCATTAAAAATGCAATGAGAGCTGTAATAACAGGTTGGATAAGGCCTTGAGCAACCTGGTCTAAGTGAAAGGTGCCCATGGCAGAGGCATTGGAGCTAGATGACAGAATCACAGAATGGTAAGGTTGGAAGGGACCTCAAAGATCATCCAGTTCCAACCCCCTGCCATAGGCAGGGACACCTCCCACTAGTACAGGTCACTCAAGTCCTCATCCAACCTGGCCCTGAATACCTCCTGATCTTTAAGGTCTCTTCCAATCTAAACCACTCTATGAATCATTTACAGCCAAACTTTTAACCACTCTTTAAAAACATTTCAGTTCCCCAGTCAGCCAAGCTCAGGCTTTGACATTGTTGGGGGGCAGGAAGGAAGCCCTCAAATCAATTTTCTTTTACCTCACAGTTTGCTCCTCGTTTCAGAAAACGTGTCCCAGCAAATTTGCTTGACCTTCTGGCTATCAGAGTGACATATATAGGCCGACCATATATTGACAGTTCTTGAGAGAGAAGTCAAGGTTTATTTTACATCTCACATGCAATTTTTTTTGTTCACTACTTCACACACGCAAAACAAAAACCCCAAGTTCTACGAGAAGGTGTATGAACCTGAAACATCTGATTTACTAAAAGCTCCTTAACAGTGAGGAGTATCCCCTTTGCTCTCATCAGACCCCACCTGCAGTCCTGTGTGCAGTTCTGGAGCCCCCAGCACAGGAAGGACATGGAACTGTTGGAGTGGGTCCAGAGGAGGCCACAAAGATGCTCAGAGGGCTGAAGCAGCTCTGTGGTGAGGACAGGCTGAGAGAGTTGGGGCTCTGCAGCCTGGAGAAGAGAAGGCTTCCAGGAGACCGTAGAGTAGCCTTCCAGTATCTGAAGGGGGCTACNTTCTATGATTCTATGATCACTGCTAAATTTCTTTTGCAGAGTTGCCCTTCTGAACAATCATTTTTCAGAACTCTGAACAGGGAATCTATATTACAATGCATCAAGTACTTCTTACAAAGTACAGATAAAGAAGTCTTCCTATTTTATGAAGGGACAATGGAGGTGAAATAATATCCTTGTTGGAGTTAGAATACAACTAATGCTGTTCTAACTTTAAATGCAGTGACTTTTAATTCAGTTAAGTCTCTTCCAAGTAACTGCACTTTCTGAGGTTGCCAGCATACTTTTGCAGACTGTGTCTGCTTCTAGCAGTGATGATGCTCAATGTTTAGTTACTACCACAGATAAGTATACAGAAAGCTTCCAGCTTATACTTGCTCCTATGGAGCAAGGTCACTGCTAAATCCTGTGTGCCATGGGGTGCAGGAAAGTAGAAGGTCACACTTACAGGGAGGGGCAGACAGAACACAGGGCCCTAAACTGACCACCAAGGGCTTCCAGTCCATATATGTCATATTCAGTACAGAACTGAGGGATCACGAGGGTCAAATGCTCTCCTTGAGTGGCCAGCATCCAAGGAGGACTCTGTCCATCCTGCTTTTAATCCCCATCCATGAGTTCCTGAATCTAGCTCCAGAATCCAGTTCCTGTCTGCTCCTGAGTCCTCTCTGAGATGACCTCCCCAGTGCCTGTTCCCAGCAGCAACAGCGATGCTGCAGTTGCCACCAGGGGGGTTGGGTTCAGCACTGGGTTTGTATATATTTGTATGTACTTCATTTCATACATACTACAAGCTGCTTTTAATTTTCTTTTCCAAACCTTAAGCCTCCCTTATTCCCTTTCTCTTGCCCTTAGGGAAGGGAGAGGGTTTATCAGAGAGCGTCTGCCACTGGTTTGGGGGCCAGCCCAGCTCTAGGCCCTGACAAACAGGTAAAAGTTTCACCAAGGGCTGCAAACACTGCTTTTGTGAATAATGGGATCAAAGCCTGGCAGCTTCCATTTTCAGATCAGGTGTATTAGTCATCCTCTAATTATTTGTCTGGAATAATAAACAAATTTGCAGCTACTTAAGTAACAACAACTAAAAATCTGAGGCAAACAGCTGCAGCTTTTATTTTTAATGAAAACAAACAAAAGAGTGAATCACAGGACAGCCATGGTCTGCAGGCCATTAGCAGTTTCAGGGCAGCCAGGACTGCTGACCTGAGCTGGCTCACAGGTGTATCCTAACCATAAACATCAGAGAGTTGGGGCTCTGCAGCCTGGGCAAGAGAAGGCTTCCAGGAGACCTTAGAGTAGCCTTGCAGGATCTGAAGGGGGCTACAGGAAGGCTGGGGAGGGACTATTGACAAGGGCTTGCAATGACAGGACAAGGGGCAATGGGTTTGAACTGGCAGAGGGGAGATTGAAACTGGATGTTAGGAGGAAGTTCTTTACAGTGAGGGTGGTGAGACACTGGCACAGGTTGCCCAGGGAGGTTGTGGCTGCTCCCTCCCTGGAGGTGTTCAAGGCCAGGTTGGAAGAGGCCTTGAGTGGCCTGTTCTGGTGGGAGGTGTCCCTGCCTATGGCAGGGGTTGGAACTGGATGATCCTTGAGGTCCCTTCCAACCTTACCATTCTATGATTCTGTGATTCTATGACTCCTGCTCTGCCTTCTCATCCCTAGAGGAGCCTTGCTTACCATGCCACTCCCAGGCACTGCTTTCCTGTTGGTTGTGACTGCTGTACATTATCTGGGCTGAATAAGCCTTTGCATACTTTGCATTGCTGCTGGTATTAGTTTGGTTGCCTTTGTTTGCCTTGTTTGCATTTAAATCCAAGACTCTACTCTCCTTTTCCCCATCCCCCTTCCCTGCTGGGGAGGGCTCATCAGGCAATGGGAGTTACTGCTATAGTTTAGTGGGCTCAATGTAGGCACCAACCAATATCTCTAAACCAGAAAAGTACATAACAAAGGATTTCAAAGTACTTCATATCTTCACTTCAAATAAAATTAACCATTTTTAAAAGCCTCTAATCCAACATTTGTTAGCCCAGCAAAAGGATACTTGACTGGCCACAGAACCCATGAATAATATGCAGCAGCCAGTCACGATGAACTGCGTTTTTCACTGCCTCCAGAAGCTTCCCATTCCACACATACTTTTCATAAGGCTTGCTGCAAATCCCAAAAACACCTAGGAAGTTGTTACAGTGAAAATGCATTAGCAGTTAAGAAAGCAGCTTACCTAAATGATACTGTTTCAACATCCAGGACCTTTATTTTGATTATGGCTGCAACTCAGCATATAATTTCCCTGCATCCCTGAAGTTTGCCAGACACAGATAAACTCAGGCACATGCTGGAGGGAAGCATTTTTGAGGAGTCACAATTTTTCTGTGGTTGCCAGCCACTGTAGGACAGGATTTTTTGACACTTTCAGTACTGAAAAGAGATCTCTGCATGGTAGGAGGAGAGGATTTGATGACAAGGAAAATAAATGAAGTTGTGAATTCCAGTTACAGCAAAAATACCCTCATAGGAGGGCTTTATAAGCTCTTCCAGCTCTGGAGTTACCTATTAGGCTCTGGAAGATCCCTGGCTCCCATTACTAAAAGCATGTCAATCCCCTTCTCACATACTTGAGGGCTGAGTTTCTAATTTGCACTGACACCACAAAACGCAGCTGCTGTAGACTTGCCAATTAAAATTCAGTTTCTGATCTGTCTGGAACCTGAGCCTTTTTCTGTTTAAAATAATCCAGATCAAGATGACAATTGGCACTAAAAGGTGGCAAAAGGAATTGAATTGAGTCTGAATCTTAAAGAGAAGGAACAGGACAAGAACTCCATTACCCAGGTTTTTTTTCCATATGAAGTTTCTGGCTGTTTTATCACTGCATGTCAATGGCAGTAGCCAAATGCTCTGCTGGGGGAGTTGTTTGGGACCACTTTTACAGTAACATATTCATTATGAGTCAAAAGCAGCACTGTTATTGCTGATATTTCACAATTAAAGACAAAAGTGGTGTCATACACAATATAAAAAAGCCCAAAAAAAATAAAATGTGGTTTTTTAAAGCATTCAGGATAATTGGCAAAAGCCACAGGGGCAGAAAGCATAAAAATCATCAGTTTCAACACAAGGAAATCCAATATTGAGAATTTCAGGGGAAATTTTGTGTGTGTGTGTGCACAAGAAAGGGAGGGAAAACATTTTTCCTGCTTGAATGATTACCTTTACACTCTTATGAATAAGCTGGATCCAAAGTGAAGGCTGTAGTTCCCAACTGAAACCAGTAATTTTTCTTACAACTTCCTGACAGTGCTTACTCCTTCCACCAAGCTGATCCTAACTTCACACAACTCCTCTGTCATCAGCATTTTCCAACAATAAAAACAAAAACCTGAGGTTTATTAGTATGTAGTCTGTTGTTCCTTCCCCCTCTCTTTGCAATTCATTCCTGTTGGGAGTCTTGCAAGTCACTTGAATAATCAGCTCCTGAAAAAATGCCAGCATGCTCAATTATCTCCCTGAGTTGCAATGTAAATTAACAAAACAATGATTAATCACCTCTAGAAGTTGTATTATTCAGCCTCTGTAATGTCTGCTTGAAGTGATTTTTTATTAGCTCAAGGCTGGTATGAGCAATACAGAAGGGGCAAATGTTTCTCAAAAGTAAACTCCAGGAAGACATTCTAGGTCAGCAGGAAAATTAATTAAGTGTATTTGCTTACCACTTCCACCCTGTGTTGCAAGTCCTTCATCTTCAAATATATCAAAACTCTCTTGTCGTGCCTGGCTTGTCTCAGTTTTTAATGTCTCAAGTGGCATTCTCAGGACAGTAAGGTTATACTGAAGGGAGTGAGACAGATCATAGCTGTAACTGATAGACAACAGTTATTAATAACTGTAGATGCACAGGGGGGTTCTGAAAGCCTTTCCTCTCCACCTCTACTTGTATTTAAAACAGTGTTGTTTAATCCATTAAAAGAAGGGCTCTCAAACAAGATACATGGATTCTGATCCTGTAGTGGCAAAGGCTACAAATGATGTCCAAAAGAAGCTTTACAAACATAGAAACTATTTACAATACAATAGCTGACATTAGATTTATATCCTTCTTGTAACTGAAATTTGAACTGGATGCCTTTTGAACAAAGGGTGTCAACAAACTTAATTCATTGTGTCCCAAGAAGTAGTCCTGAAGATGAAAAATAGCTACTGCACCAAAAATATCCATATGCATCATGTTAATTTTTCTGATTCTGAGCCATCAGAGTGATTTGGGGACTTCAGCATCTCCCCTATGGAGAGAGACTGAGAGACCTGAGGCTGTTTGGAGTCCTGAGAAGACTGAGAGGGGATCTGATCAATAAATACCTGAGGGGTGGGTGTCAAGTGGATGGGGCCAATCTATGCTCAGTGGTGCACAGTAATAAGCAAGGAACAATGGATGCAGACTTGAGCATAGGTTTCACCTTGACATGAGGAGAAACTTCTTTACAGTGAGAGTGAAAGAGCCCTGGAATGGGCTTACCAGAGAGGTTGTGGAGTCTCCTTTCTCTGGACACTTTCAAAACCTGTCTGGATGCATTCCTGTGTGTACTACCCTGTGTGATCCTACTTTTGACAGGGGGGTTGGTCTTGATGATCTCTGGAGGTCCCTTCCAACCTCTAATTAACATTGTTATCTAAGAACTACTTTCTGTCTACTACCTGAATTTAAAACAGCCAAAAATTTGCTCCACAAAAACTGTATCTGTTGTAAGTATTAAAGATCTATGATGCAGAATTTGTTACTCTTCTGGAACTAGTAAAAAACCCTTTTCTTTATTTAGCAGCTACTTTTTTTTTAAGGTCCATCTGTGCTGTGTCACAAATTTGAGGACAGGATAAGCAAACCCTCTGAAATTTATCACTTTTCCAAAGAGGGAACTTCTGCATAATTTGGCAAGGCTGAACAGTCAGTGGAAGCAGTAGACACTTTCAGTGTCTACCTTCTACCATGCCACTCATAATTCCCTGGTCTTTAGCTTTGTAAAACCAAAATGCTGAGCAATTTGCTGAAGGAGAAAGCAGAAGAGCCAGGTGAAAATGGTCAACCAGTGGCTTACTTCCCCAGAATACCAATCTAAAGATCTCGGCTATCAAAATCCATAAGCAGAACTTTACAACAAGTGTGACTCTACAATTTTTTTAAAAGGAATTAGTAACTGATACCTACCTAAAATAGAAGTTGCTAGAAAGGTCCACATTTTGAAAGATTCTCAGGTACCTAGCAAAATAATTCAAGTCAAGGGACAATTATTAGTTTAAGCAGGTAAATCCCAAGCAGTCATTCAGAGGATCTTAGAAATCAAACTACACCTAAACACATCCCCTTCCTACCTTACTCTGTAGTTTTTTTGACACTAGAATGTCACCATTTGGATTAAATAAACCAAGTTAAACTCTTCAGTGGGTCAGTTAATCATCCTTTACAACAGTCACAAGATTCTAACAGCACAGAATTATTTATTAATAAATAATTTACTCAGCACTTTTTGAAGGGCACAAAAGGTGAGATTAAAATAGCAATAAAAGGACAGTACCCCAAACAATACAAACCAGTGCTGGCACTACTTAGCCCATGTAAGAACAATGATTATCCAGGTCCACATTTGCTAGGATGCAGCTCTGACATGTAGGTGACAGAGAGATGCAGACAAAAAGCTCTGGAAGACTGCAACATTTGTATTTAGCTTACAGGTTAGAGGGCACAGAATTTGTGGCCCATTTTTCAATCTTCCACACTTATTTATCAACTGAGATAAAATGGCTTGAATGACAGCAACAGAAGGGAACCCAGGACCAAAATTTCTAGTTGCAGTTCACAATTGCTTAGAAAATACTCCCTGGAGGTGTTCAAGGCTAGGTTGGATGAGGCCTTGAGCAATCTGGTCTAGAGGAGGTATTCTTACCAATGGCAGGGAGGCTGTAACCAGATGATTTTCAAGGTCACTTCCAACCCAAACCATTCTATGAATCTATTATTTACCTGGCTTCATCAGGATGAGTGACTCTAACAGAATCATTTGGAATGTAGATCATATTTGTATCTTCTATTTTATATATTGCATGACCTCCAATGTCTGCCATTTTTCTTCTTTTTGTTATTAACACAATGTAGTAGCCTTCTAAAAATCTGACAAAACCTGTTAACAGAGCATTAAAATATTATTAGGTGGAGGTTTGCCTTGCTTTCATCAAATACATCTAGGAAAAAACAGTATCAAAATTGGTTCAAGACCCTATAGGATGGCTGTGTGTAAAATGTGCATATAAAGACAAATAAAAATAGGCATTGACAAAGTCTAACAGTTCACCTCCAGTAAGTGCTAAGCAAGGAAGTACACAATTTTTACTTTTATTTTTTCCCTTTCCACTGTGCATATTTCTAAACTCCTGTAGCAGAGTTAAACAATGGAAAATCAAAATAAGTTGCTGTCTACTTAGAACAGTCATATCTGCTTTCTATAGGACTCTCATCATTCAGAGCATGGCATAATTAATTAGTTCAGATACCAAAGATTAATTTTCCGGGGGCAAGGAGCAATCCCAATCCCCAGTTTTCTTGTCAGGTTTAAGTGAGGCACTGGCACAGGTTGCCCAGGGAGGTTGTGGCTGCTTCCTCCCTGGAGGGGTTCAGGGCCAGGTTGGCCAAGGCCTTGAGTGACCTGTGCTAGTGGGAGGTGTCCCTGCCTATGGCAGGGGGTTGGAACTGGATGAGCTTTGCGGTCCCTTCCAACCTTACCATTCTATGATTCTATTGTCTGTTGGGGAGAGGCATGGAACAGCAAAAGGAGATGAGGGTACTACACCACTTCTAAGCTGTCTCTCCTTAACAGGAAGAAATTAAACTGTCTACAGCAACACCTTGTGCAAATTAGCCATTCAAAGCACAATTCTGTTTCCTCTGTCAGACACCAACACTTGAGCTGCTGAAATCCAGAGGGCTAAGGAAGCAGAACAGGCAATGTCTGGCTTATTGCCTATAAAAAGATAAATAGAAATATGAAAGCACCTCAAAACCAAACTTGTTTCTAATACAGTACAGGCAGTGATACAGCAGTACTCAGTACTCAGTTTTAATAACTAATAGATCACATTAATTAGCTCTTGGAGGTGGCTGCTTTAGATGGGTTGCTACTAGGAAAGAGCCTGAAACTCAGTCATTGCTACACTGTCAACAAATGTATAAGGGAAAGGGGGGGAGCATGTGTGGAACCCACACAATTCACCTTTTTTACCTGTATACTCAGTTCCTTGAGCTTTGCATTATAAATTAAAGAAGGATGAGCAAAGCACACGTTTTCCTCCCTGGCACTGCTGGAGGCTGCAATGTGATTGAACAAACTGCAATCTTCTCTTCTGCCTTATTAGCCCCCCTTGGAAAAATACTCTCACCTGCACAAGGACAAGAGACCCTGCTGACAGTAAGAAATAAAGCCTTCCATCTGAGGCAGCCAGACTATTGAATTGCAGTTGTTAAAAGGCAGTCAAAGTTCTTCCTGCATCCTCCGGGTCCTGAATTCACTTACGCCAACAGTCTTTATCCTTTGAATTTCACCCAGTATTAATCAGCCTTTGATATAAGTAACCCAGGCCTTCCTCCTGCCTGGTCCTCTCCATCCAAAATTAATGAAATAACCAGAGCACAGATCAAAGCTCTACAAAAGACAGCCAGGACTCTAGAAAAGATAGACCCTGCCCTCCTGAGCTGAGCCAGGAGGCAGAGATAAAGGACCAGCTGCGTTCCCTCAAATGACATGTTAATACAGATGTGATTTGTGTGGGACTGAGAACACAGAATCATAGAATGGTAGAGTTGGAAGGGACCTCAAGGATTATCCAGTTCCAACCCACTGCCATAGGTTCACTAGCACAGGTCACTCAAGGCCTCCTCCAACCTGGCCTTGAACACCTCCAGGGAGGGAGCAGCCACAACCTCCCTGGGCAACCTGTGCCAGTGTCTCAACACCCTCACTGCAAACAACTTCCTCCTAACATCCACTTTCAATCTCCCCTCTGCCACTTCAAACCCATTGCCCCTTGTCCTGTCATTACAAGGCCTTGTCAATAGTCCCTCCCCAGCCTTCCTGGAGCCCACTTCAGATCCTGGAAGGCTACTCTAAGGTCTCCTGGAAGCCTTCTCTTCTCCAGGCTGCAGAGCCCCAACTCTCTCAGCCTGGCCTCATAGCAGAGCTGCTGCAGCCCTTTGAGCATCTTCGTGGCCTCCTCTGGACCCGCTCCAATACTTCCATGTCCTTCCTGTGCTGGGGGCTCTAGAACTGCACACAGGACTCCAGGTGGGGTCTGATGGAAGACACCTAAAACCTATTCTTTAAAAGTGCAAGGATAATCTGAAGATCACTAAACATGTTAATTTTAAAAGCAAATAGTATCCCATGTCTGATAACTAATGCATTTGTCCAGCTATGGAACAGAAACTCACCAGCTGTGAAGAGTGTACATAAAACAACCACAAAACTGGGAAGTAAAATTTTCACTGAGCACAATCAGTTTCCAGCCAAATATATTACCACATTATTCACAGAGTGAGCACTGATGGCTTGTGCAAAAACAACCCCACAATGCTGCAAGCCTGTTAGAAGCTTCTTTAGGTTATTAATACTCTTAAATTAACAAGGATCAACAAATTCACCTGAGGGATTTCTGAGAAATGGATCCATTGATAGGTTCCAACAGGGGCAAAATTAATACAGAGGAAAGTTTGCTTCATCTGCCACTTTACATTAGAATACTAATAATATTTTCCTATATATTGGTTATTAGACAAAACTCAGGAGCATCTTTCAAAGTAACTGCATTCTTTGCCCTCTCTGCAGCCTTGGATGTAGATGTCCATGTGTATATTGATGCAAACAAAGCACAAAATATCCTGGGGGCTGCTAGAGCACATTCTACCATTTACTTTGGAGACAGGACCCATCAATATATTGACTGCAGTATTTGACAACAGGCAGGAAAGCAGAGACTTTCAGATGAAATTGGAAGCTCTTTAATCATCGAAGCAGTTCTCTAGGATTATGGACAGCTGATCAGCATTTTAAAATTCAGTCCTTGCAGTAGTCAGCTGCATTTGTTCACATATGAAAGAGAAATACTTTAATATGCCACTGCAAAATGTTAATCAAAAAGAAAATGAAGTCACCTTTCTGAATAGTGTGTGATGAAGAAACAACACTTAATAAAGGATGCTGTTCTCTTTTAAAACCCATCCTGTAAGCTCTGGAATTCAGGAGGTCAAGTTCCCTGTGATTTGCATCCTACAATCAGCTGAGTCTGGTTAGATCTTTACCCAAGGATATAGAATTCAGCTACTTCCTAGACTGCTCTTGTAGTGATGAAGGAAAGCACACCTCTCACCTCTGTACTGGCCACCTGTTTTCACTAAATACATAGGAACTGACTTATTGTTGAGAATGAAATTTCTCAGTCCTCATTAGCTGTAAAAAAAATAAAACCCTGGGGAGAAAAAAAAAACATACACAGCATGACAGAGTAAGCCTCAGCTTTCTAAGAAATAAAAGGCTTTGTAAAACCAACCCAAACACTTACCTACTAAACCAAAAGCAGAGACAGCTCGAGATAGCCCAGAGGAACCCTTCTGCCCAATCTTTGTTCTGTTTCCCAGGTCTAAACGGCCGAGAAGCTCCCTCACCTCTTGCTGTGTATACACATGCTTTGAAATAAAAAAAATCACCTAAGTTACTGCTTTGGTATCTAAATAAACTCTGCTATCCTCTGACATTTAATACACAATAAACCAAAGCTCTTCTTTACATCCTCTGTCACCTCTTTCATTGCTACCAATAAGCACCGCATGTCTTAATGCACCAAGGTTCACTGTAAAAGAACCAGTTGTGATCTTGTGTCAATTCAAACACTTCTAAATCTCAAGTCTTAAGATTTTAAACCATAAAGTTCCTGGAAAGGAATCAAGTTTTATTCTATTGTACACATTAGAACTCTTGCTGCTGCCCTTTATTTTGCTTCAGATATATCAGAAACACTACATATCTGGCTAGATAGCAATAAAATATATTTAACACTCAGAACATAAGAAATCCATTGGGAGTACATATGGAATAAATGGAAAAACTAAGGAAATTTCATTAAAGTGAATGTGCTGCTTGGAGATCTTGTGCCCCCTCCCATGCTGTCACTAGCCATATTCATGCTACTAGTGACACGGAGGAGAGGCTGAGAGTTGGTATTCATCAGCCTGCTGAAGAAAGAGCTCAGAGGGGATCTTATCTAGATGTATAAATACTTGGTGGAAAGGGATAAGTCTGAGGCAGGCTCTTTTCAGTGGCATCCAGTCAAAGGAAAATGGATGGACAGTGGCAATGGAAACCTGAAATACAGGATCTCATTGCTGACCACAACTACCTGAAGGGACATTGTAAAGAGGCTCCTGCTGGTCTCTTCTCACAGGTAACTGGAGACAGAACGAAGGGGGAATGGCCTCAAGCTGAGACTGGGTAAGTTTAAATTGGACATTAGGAAAAAGTTTTTCACAGAGACAGTGGTCAGGGACAGGAATGAGCTGCCCAGGGAGGTGGTGGAGTCAAGGTGTGTTTAAGGGTGGTTTGGATGTGGTGCTTGGGGCTATGGTTTAAGGTGAATCTTGTAGAGTAGGGTTCTGGGTTGGTCATGGTGATCCTGAGGGGCTTTGCCAAGCTGTGATTCTGTGGAATTCCCCCTGAACAGGGGAAAAAGCTTTTTGACTCTGAGGATGGCTGAACACTGGAACAGGCTACCCAGCTGGGGAGTCTCCTTCCACATTCAGAAGGCAGCTGGGCATGGCCCTGAGCAACCTAATCTAGATGACATTGCTCAGAGCAGCAGGGGTAGGACTAGACCATCTCCAGAGGTGCCCTCCCAACCTCAATTGCTGTATGACCCTGGGATTCTGTAACATGATGCTGTTGAAACTGATTACATGTGGAGTATTTCAATCCAGTTGCAGATGATGCTGTCTAGATTGAACAACTGAATAACCAGCAGCAGCAGCAGACACTCACCTTATCATCAATGACAACCAAATCCTTGGGTTCAGTGCGGTCTATCTTCAGAACTCGGTATTTGGTCTCTGCAGGGTTGCTTCCAACGAGAAAATAGCGCTACAGGAAGGGAAAAAAGGAGTCTGAGTATCATATTGTGGTGAGGTTAAAACTACCCCCCTCCAAATAATCACCAGATGAGCCCAGAAGGCTTGGAAGCAAATGAAACTAGGTATTTACAGTAAGCTGAAAATCTAAAAGCCTATAATACAGTGCATATGTACAAAATATGTACCTGCTCTAGTGAGAGGTGTCCCTGCCTATGGTGGGGGGTTGGAATTAGATGATCTTTGAGGTCCCTTCCAACCTAAACCATTCTATGATCATATATTTACAATTATTCTACAGGAAGGGTGCAGAGGATCTTTTCCTAAGGGTGTCTAGAGACAGGACAAGGGAGAATGGTTTGAAGCTGAGGGAAAGTCAATTTAGACAGAATCTTAGGAAGAAGTTCTTCAGTACAAGGGTAGTGAGACTGGAATAGGCTGCTCAGGAAGGTTGTGGATGCCTCCTCCCTGGGTGCGTTCAAGGAGAGGCTGGACGAAGTCTAGTTAACAGCTGTCCCAGCCCATGGTGGGGAGGTTGGAGTAAATGATGGACAGGCTCTTCTCACCTGCTCCCTGAGATAGGACAGAGTGATGGATGTAAGCTGCAGCACAGGGGGGGACAACACAAGCACAACACAAGGGGAAACTTC
>VWYK01009312.1:0-20796 GCA_013399775.1 Semnornis frantzii | reverse complement strand
GGGTAAGGTGGAGGGATGGAAAGGTGGTGAGAGGGTGGTCCCTCCTGGGGACTCTGATTTCTGGGAGGGGGATTGATTGTGTTTCTGTATTACCTTTAACTTGTATATGTCTGTAACTAGTCATATTTATTGTGTATATCTCTGCCTGTACATTGTGCTGAGCTGTAAATAGAGCTTCAGTCCTTAACTTCCAGCTGGCTGAGTCTAGTCTGGATGCTTTTACAAAGTGTGGTGGGGCAGGGAACTCCCAAACCATCACAACTAATTAAATAATACTAATTCAAGGTAGACCATAGTGTTAAATACCGCAGAAGGGTTGAGGTTGGAAGAGGAACCTCTGGAGATCATCTGGCCTGGCCGTCTGCTCAGGCCGGACTGCTTAGGGTTGCCCAAAACAGTGTCCAGACAGCTTTTGAGTATCTCCAAGGATCTCCAGTCTCTCTAAGTAACCTCCCTGTCTGTCCATCTCAAAAGAAGTGAAATAGTTTTGGGTTTTTTTATGCCATCAACTGTAAATTCTTGTCTTTCAGTTTGTGCCTGTTGACTCTCCTCCTGTCAGTGGGCCCCACCACTAAGAGCCTGGCTACATTGTCTGTTTTCTTCACCATCATATAGTTTTATATACTGATCCCAAACCTTGTCTTCTCCAGGCCAAACAATTCCATTTTACATCCCGAGGACTTCCCTTTGAGACCCGGAAGCTTGGAATTCAAATAAACTGGTTTGTGTGCAGCAACTAAGAAACTTCTCAAAGACATTTTCTCTTTCAGCCTACCGTAAGGCCTTGGTGCATTTTCAATAAAACAAAAGCTCACAAACACAGAGAGAGAAGCTTCCTAAATTAAATACAGGTTTAACAGTAAAGGTATTAAAAAGAAGGCATGAAATACAAAGTACTGACTGTAAAGTCAAAGTGATTATGTGGTGTTGAATTCCTTCAGGCAGAGCTGGGAATGAAGCCTTGCTCTTCCTTTTAACTGTTACTGTAGCAGCTCTTTGTGTCTCAAAGAACCTCACAGAAACCTGAGTAAGAAAATTCCCAAACTCTTCATCCCTTTTTTTCTGTGACTGAGAAAATCTCCTGCTTATCAAGTAAAACAGAATGTTGTCACCTTGCCCTAATGCTATTTTTTTTTCTTTGATCGTTTTTTAAATAGAAATTGAAGTCTAACTCTGCAAGTCTCACAACTGAAAGCTCTGGTGCTGTTCTACAGGCTCCTAAGAAAAGGTTAAGTGAAGAATGTTTGTACTGGTTGAACCTAGTGTGATTATAGGTTGTGGTCAGGCTGCCAATATTGCTGCTGTTTAATCTCTGTTCACACTAAGAAAGTGAGTATTTAGAGAAAAAATCTTTTTAAATGGAATACTGGGGTTTTTTTGCAGTGCTGTGCCCAGCTCTGGAGTCCCCAGCACAAGAAAGACTTGGACCTGATGGAGCAGGTTCAGAGGAGGCCACCAATATGATCAGAGGGCTGGAGAACCTCTGCTGTGAAGACAGGCTGAAAGAATTGGGGCTGTTTAGCCTGGAGAGGAGAAGACTCTGGGGAGACCTTAGAGCTGCATTTCAGTATCCGAATGGGACCTACAGAAGGCTGGGGAGGGACTGTTTAGACAGGCTTGTGGTGTCAGGACAAGAGACAATGGTTTGAAACTGGAGCAAGGGAGATTTAGGATGCACATCAGGAGGAAGTTCTGCACAGTGAGACTGATGAAATACTGGAACAAGCTGCCCAGGGTTGAGGCCTCATCTCTGGAGACATTTAGGATCACACTGGATGTGTCCCTGTGCAGCCTGCTGTGGTTGGAGGTGTCCCAGCTGAGTGCAGGGGGTTGGCCCAGATGCCCATTGAGAGTCCCTTCCAACCCAATGAAATCTGTGAATCCAAGTAAGAAAAATAAACAGCTCATTCTGAAGAACTATAATGGGCTTTTGTGTGCTCAAAATGATTTCTCATCAAATTAATTCTTGAGTAATTAAGCAGCAGTTTCCTTTGACTTAAGGACATTTATCAACTGCTGCACAGTGTATCCCCTGTGTATTTGCTAGAGAGGTTTGTTTTGCTTCGACCACCGTGGTAAGGAAGTTATAAACTTGTGTAGTTTGTAAGCATTTGGATGCTTTGCCTGTATTTAACAAATACCAGGTTGTTTAACAAATGCCAGGCTGTTAATCTAGGGGGAGCATTGAATAGCTGCCTCAGAAATGTTTTGCTGTGCTGTAACATTTCTTTCATGAAATCCATGCAGATGCTGTCCGGTGTACCTGGGTGGAAGTGCTTCACCAGCTGGCATAGGAACAAATATTTCAAAAAGGTAAGAAATTGTGACAAAAAAATTGTTTTACTTGCTCTGGCATTACTATATCCATAACTGTGTTTCTGCCTCTGAAGTGGACAGGAGGACAGGACAGCCTTATTTTACTCTAAACATGTGGCTGCCTGCAACTGCAGTGGAAATCAGCTGGTACCTTCCAGTCCTCTGATGTTGACCACTACATCTTTTGTTCATTTGAGGAGTTGAGAGATCAAAGATTCACAGTATGGTTTGGGCTGGAGGGGACCTTCAAGATACCTAGTCTCAACACCCCTGTCTGAGCTCACACTGAAAAAGTTTTCCCTCTGTTCCTGTAGCACCTCCTCTGCTCCAGCTTGCCCCCAGTGCCCCTTGTCCTGTCACCGGACATCCCTGAGCAGAGCCTGGCTGTCCTCCTGGCACTGCCCTGCACATCTTTAACAGCGTGAATGAGGGCAGCCCTCAGGCTCCTCTGCTCCAAGCTCCCAGCCCCAGCTCCCTAAGCCTGTCCTCAGCAGGGAGATGTTCCACTGCCTGCAGCAGCTTTGTGGTTCTGTGCTGGACTCTCTCAAGGATTTCCCTGACATCCTTCTGGAAGTGAGTGGCCCAGAACTGAACACAATATTCCAGATGCAGCCTCACCAGGGCAGAGCAGAGGGGGAGGAGAACCTTTCTCAACCTACTAACCACACACCAGTGAGGAGGACCAAAGAGAATATAAGAGAATATCAGTTTATTTTATGAGTTCAGTGAGATTAAGAACCTGTAAAAATAATAGATGGGCCTATAGATAAGACACAAACCACGATGGATGTGCCAGAGATGTAAAAGAAGTAAGATTTTTAACCTTGCTTCTGGTATTTCTGAGTAAGCAGTGGACTTGAGAAGACTTTTCATCTGTGTAGCTCCTCTGCTTCTCTGATTGCAATATCTTCTGGAGTATTTTGTTCCTTTTTTGACCAGAACTTGTGACCAGCTACGTTGTACTGCTTGCGACTTCCGTGTGTCACTTTTCAATGACTACATCTGGGATCAGTCCTGTGATTACCTTTTCTTCAGGTATGTCTGAACTGGCTTTGGTATCCCTGTCGTGTTGCTGTGCTTTGGGGCTTGATAAGGCCAGGAAAGATGAAAAGTCCTGAGCGCTCCCATGTTATCTGAAAAGAAGCACATGTGCAACCTGTTCAGTGATAAGGTGGCAAAGTCTCCAGGGTGAGGGATGCAACATCTCACATCATCTGTTTTCATGCCTTTTGCTTCCTCCCCCACCACTCCCCCTCTCTGCTTTTAAAACAAATTCAGGTTTCATAGATTCAAAGGTAACTTTACTGCTGAAAAAGGCAGATGATCTGTGATGGGCTGGCCTCTGGTGTCCATTGCAGGATGCCTGCAAAATGAATGCATCAGTTCAGCTTGTGCTTCTCACCATACCTTCAGTCACTGTGGTTGTTTCAAGGCAGGTTTTCTTCTTTCCACTATCAAGTGCTATGCTGTCATCCTCACTGAGAATCAGTTTGATTTCTTAACAGACTCCTTTTTACAGCAAGGTTTGATTAAGTGGAGGAGTGGGATTCATATATTCATAGAATGGTTTGGGTTGGGAGGGACCTCCAAAGGTCATCCAGTCCAATCCCCCCGCAGTCAGCAGGGACAGCCTCCACTAGATCAGGTTGTTCAGAGCCTTGTCCAGCCTCACCTTGAATACGTATCCAGGGATGAGGCCTCAACTATCTCCTTGGGCAACCTGCTGCAGTGTTCCACCACCCTCATGGTGCAGAACTTGTCCCTAACATCCAATCTAAATCTGCTCTGCTCTCATTTCAAATCATTGCCCCTAGTTCTATCACTGCAGGCCTTTGCTAACAGTCCCTCTGCAGCCTTCTTGTAGCCCCCTTCAGGAACTGGCAGGCTGCTATTAGGTGTCCCTAGAGATTTCTCTCTCCAGGATGAACACCCCCAGCTCCCTCCGCCTGTCCTCATAGCAGAGCTGCTCCACTCCTCTGATCATATTTGTGGCCCTCCTTTAGACCTCCTCCACCAAGTCCATGTCCTTCCTATGTTGAGGGCTTCAGAGCTGGATGCAGTACAGATAGTCCCAACCCCCATGCCATGGGCAGGGACATTTTCCACTAGCCCAGCTTGCTCAAGGTCTCATCCAACCTGGCCTTGAACACCTCCAGGAGGGAAAGGGGCCTTCATGACCTCCCTGGGCAACTTGTTCCAGTGTCTCACCACTCTCACTGCAAAGAATTTCAAATAATCTCCAGGCTAAATCTCCCCTCTTTTTTTTTTTTTTAGAATTTAGAATTTAGAATTTAAAATGTTTTATTTCTAGTTTCTCTCAACCTGTACCTAATGCCAAGGCCTAGTGACTGCCACTTCTTTTACTGAAGTCTGTGTAAGTGCCTGGTAGCTGATGGAGGCAGCAGGGATGTCCCTGTCCATGGCAGGGGCTTAGAACTAGATGATCCTTGAGTTCCCTTCCAACCCTGACAGTTCTGTGATTCTGTGTTCAGAGGGAGAACTTGGCCACCAGGAGGTGTGATACCAGGAGCAGAGCAGTCATGGATAGATCATATCCTTTTCAACTATTTTTCATTAATTACTTGTCAGGTTTTTCCTGTATTTTCCTCGCAGTTTTAAAATTGGTATTTCTTTTTGAATGCAAATCTGATTTTTTTCCCATTATTTTAAGAATTTTCCATTATTTTAAGCACTTGACTGTGTTTCCTGAGAGCAGTTTGGCAGCTGGAAAGGTTAAATAAAAATATGATTTTTTTTATTTACTCTAAGTCTAAATTATTCTGCTTCTGAGATCTTGAAATAAATAATTCCTTTTTTTTTTTTTTTTAAGATACTTATTAAATTCTGTAGTGTTTAGCAAGATACTTAGCTATTGGTTTTAACCAACCTGAATTTTAAGAAACAACCTTGAAGATTAAACATTTGGTTTCCATAAATAGATGCCTGACCTCCTTTTCAAAACTCTTCCTCCCGCTGTTTGTTTTGGGGTTTCTTTATTTAGCTGGGCTGGAAATGTGTTTAAGCAACTCAGAGGCCAGTAATTGACAGGCAGGAGGAGGTCATGAGAGCAGGGAGAGTTAAAATGCTACATTTTCACTTCTTTAGAGAAGTAGTGTGGGTTTGGAATAGCCTTTCTGAGCTTTCATTTGGTGTGGTTGATGCTTGCACAAGAGCTGTTTGTGGTTTGCTGGATATTGTCCCCTCTTAGGGCCATTTCATTTCAGTCACTTTAATGACCACCTTTACAGGCTTTAACAAGACACTTTTAGAGTGAGGGTGGTGAGACACTGCCACAGGTTGCCCAGGTAGGTTATGGATGCTCCCTCCCTGGAGGTGTTCAAGGCCAGGCTGCATGAGGCCTTGAGCATCCTGGGCTAGTGGGGGGTGTCCCTGCCCATGGCAGGGAGTTTGGAATTAGATGATGTTTAAGCTCCCTTCCATCCCAAACCATTGTAAGAATCTGTGAATAACCATCCTGAGTTCCTGATGAAAGGTTTAACTCTGTTGTACCCATTCTGCACAAGGATTTTTACAGGAAGTCTGAGAACTTAATTCTACTTTTGGATAATTTCTTAGCACAAGAATTAACTCCACTTGGCTTTCTCCCCAGCTCATTCTCTGGAGGCTGACACAGAGTGTCTGAAAGTGACAGAGCACTGCTTTCAAAAACATAATGGAATCATGGAATAGTCAGGGCTAAAAGGAACCTCAAAGATCATCTAGTTCCATTCCCCCTGCCATGGGCAGGGACACCTCACACTAGATCAGGTTGCTCAGAGCCATATCCAGCCTGGCCTTAAAAACCTTCAGGGACAAGGCTTCCACCACCAACCTGGGCAACATGTTCCAGTGTCTCACTACCCTCATGGTGAACAACTTCTTCCTAATGCCTAATCTGAGTCTGCCCTCCTCTAGATTGGATCCATTCCCCCCAGTCCTATCACTACCCAACACCCTAAAGAGTCCTTCACCAGCCTTCCTGTGGGTCCCTTTCAGATACTGGAAGGCCACAATAAGATCTCTCCAGCTGAGCTGAGAATACAACAGCAACACACTGAGAGTGCTCTCAGGGAAGATTCAAACCAGAAATGAATCCCAGCCCTAAATTCATTCATCACAGCCAGCAGCGCTCTGGTAGTCAGCAATGTTCTTGAGAGCTTTCCTGAATGCAAATGGCCTCATAATTTGTTTTTGTTTGAAATAAAAAGCTTGAGCCTAAACTGAATTCATTTGATTGACAGGAACAACATGCCTGAGCTCAGTAAACTAAGAGCCAAGATGATAAAGAAGAAAGGAGCACGAGCTTATGCTTGTCAGTGCAGCTGGAGATCCATCGATGCACTGACTGACCTCCAGACAGAGCAGCGGCTTCGCTGGGTTTGTGGAAAGCATGCAGAATGAAGTCCTCTTGTCTGTGCTACCTGCTTGTGTAGAAAACAGGTCATCAGCTCAATCTGCTTCCCACACAGTTTTCTGAGAACAGATGTAAACCTGCATATTTAGATCCAGAAACAAATTCTAACACTCAGACCTCAACACCAATACCTTTTGTAAATAGTTGGACTGCCTTGCAGGCTGTGTGGGGAGTTGAATTCCTGGGCTACATCAAAAGAAGCATGGCCAGCAGGGCAAGGGAGGTGATTCTCCCCCTTTACTCTGCTCCCGTCAGACCCCATCTGGAGTACTGTGTGCAGTTCTGGAGCCCTCCGCACAGGAAGGACATGGAAGTGTTGGAGTGGGTCCAGAGGAGACCACAAAGATGATCAGAGGGCTGCAGCAGCTCTCCTATGACGACAGGCTACAAGAGTTGGGGCTTTTCATCCTGGAGAAGAGAAGGCTTTGAGGAGATCTTAGAGTAGCCTTCCAGTATCTGAAGGGGGCCTACAGGACAGCTGGGGAGGAACTATTGACAAGGTCTTGTAATGACAGGACAAGGGGCAATGGGTTTGAACTGGCAGAGGGGAAGATTGAAACTGGATGTTACAAGGAAGTTCTTTACAGTGAGGGTAGTGAGACAGTGGCACAGGTTGCCCAGGGAAGTTGTGACTGCTCCCTCCTTGGAGGTGTTCAAGGCCAAGTTGGATGAGGCCTTGAGTGACCTGTACTAGTGGGAGGTGTCCCTGCCTATGGGAACTAGAGTATCCTTGAGGTCCCTTCCAACCTTACCATTTTATGATTCTATGATAAGAAGAGCAAATCAACAGATTTAGGCATTGAGCAAAGCACCTTGAGGCTATTCCTTATAGCCAGTAGAGCCTCGTTTCCCATGTATGCAGAATTTGGGATTTAGAATGCTGGGTTGGGATTCAGCCCTGGCTCACCAGCATGGAATTTTATATTGCTGATCTGCTTTGCTCGTAGTTAATACTTTAGCAAGTGGCTGTAGATCTCTTAAAATGTACTGCAAGATGAGTTCTCACCTCAAAGGCTTGAGCACACCCCAAAACTTTACTTTCTTTTGCCTACCAGCAACAAAAAACTGTAGGTGCTAGAAATGTCTTTCCAGTTCTTACTGCTTTCTTCAGAGGACTTTCTGCTGACTCAAGACTTTTACCACAGTTAATTTCTTGGACTTCCCTTCAGTCTTCACTGAAGAGGTGCACAAGTTACAGTGCAATCACAAAATACCGCACAATTGTAAAGAGATTCTGAAGGGTATGTGCTGGTTAACAAGATTTTGAAGTGCAAAAATGCTCAGGATTTGAAGTGTGAGGAAATAAATATCCCCACTGACATTTGGATTTAGATGCTTTTCAATAGCAGGTTCTTTTCCCCGGGACGTCTTCGGCAGGAGATCCTGGACAGAGCCACACATGGATCAGTATGATCCAAGCAGTGCCAATTTATTGAATATGAACATGCATTTACATAGCCTTCCAACAGACTGTTCAGGCCAACCCATTACAAGGCAATTGGTCCAAATCATTAAGGGACAAGCTGTTGCCCCAACCAGCTGGCCCAAATCACCCAGATACAAACTCCTGTGGGATTCTGTAACTGGTCTAATTTGTTTAAGGCATGAGCTTGTGAGGGACCAAGCAGTTGGTGCATTGCTATCTGTTCAAAATGCCCCTTGTTTTGCTCTTGATATTCTTGTTTTTCTTTGATCTTCCTGCTTAGCTGTTTTTATCATTCCTCTGGGGGCCACTTTGCAGGTGGTGTCCTCGGCCACTCAGATAAGCTTTCCAAGTAGGCTGTGAAACTTCAGCTTACAATTTAGCAGTTAGCACAACTTGGATTGCTCACATATCCAGTTAATACAGAAATTTCCCTACACTTTTCTGTTTCACTAATCTTTCACTTCAAAACACTACATATTCAGAAAGTACAACCATCCTGTTTCAGCATACTCCCTTCCCCCAGTCACACTATAAAATTCCTTCCAGTATCCTGTTACTTGGTGAATTGATCACTGTTAAAGTGTCACTGCAGTTCTTGAGCTCTTTCTTCTCATTATGTATAAACAACAGAAGCAATGGCTTTGGGGTTTGGGCAGGCAGAGAGGAAGGAAAGGATTACCTGGTGATTGCTGCATTGGAAAGTGTCTCAGAATGGCAAGTCTGTCAGGATTTTTGGCATGTGATACCCTACAGATAAATTCATAGACTCGCAGAGTGGCACAAGTTTGTAAGGTACTTAGATATGATCATCTCCAGCCTCCCTGCCATGGGCAGGGACACCCCTCAGTGAGACTTAGCTGCTCAAGGCCTCATCCAACCTGGCCTTGAACACTCCCAGGGAGGAGGCAGCCACAACCTCCGTGAGCAGCCTGTTCAGAGTGTCATAAGCCACATACTGAAAAACTTCTTCCTCAGCTCCAGTGTAACCCTGCTCTGCTTCAGCTTCAAACCATTCCCCTTAGTCCTATCTCTAGACACCCTTAGGAAAAGTCCCTCTGCAGCCTTCCTGTAGGATCCCTTCAGCTGTTGGAAGGCAGCACTAAGGTCCCCCTGGAACCTTCTCTTCCTCAGGCTGCACACCCCCAGCTCTCTCAGCCTGTCCTCACAGCAGAGCTGCTCCAGCCACCTGAGCATCTTGGTGGCCTCCTCTGGACCTGCTCCAGTAGTTCCATGTCTCTGCACTGCAGAGCAGAGTGGCTGAAGCACCTCTCTGGACCTGCTAGCCATGCTTCTTTTGATGCAGCCCAGGATGCTGTTGACCTGATGGGCTGCAAGTGGTGAGTTGGCTTTGGAGAGGCAATACTTGGCATGATGGCGTGGATATATCTAGGGTCATGGATTGTTGTCAATATACTTAGTGTTTTAGGCTGAAGGTTCAATTGCTAGAGTTCAGCTGCAGGTTCAAGAGACAGAAGGACCCAGAGAGCAGTAGAATGCTTCACCAGCTGCTGGAAGATATGTGCTTGCCTTTCTGTCCCTGGGAAGAGACAGCCCCAGTCTGGACCGTAAGCACTAAGTGTTCCTGTGTTCTCTTGAGCAAGAGCTCCAGTGCTAATGGCGAGAGAAGAACCCAGCAGTAATATGGCATTTGCTAGCAAGCTCTGGAGGAGAAGAAACTTACTCTTCAGTCTTCTTGAAGAAGAATGGATTTTTAAAAGTACTGAGTTGCCTTGGCTTGTGTGTTCTAAGGCCATTTGGAACTGATGACCAAGCAGCTCCACAGGATGCTCTTTTGGCCTGGATTTGCACTGGAGCTTGTGCCACACTGTAGGGAACAAGCTAAGCTTGAAACTTGTGAGCAGGAAATGGGGAAAACCCTAACACCCTCCTCAGTTCATGAGACTAAGTCTTCTGTGACTTGGAAAAGCAGCATGTCTCCTGAAACCTCTTTTAAACCACCAGGAACAGTCACCTCCTTTGGAATAGTTGGCACTATCAAGGGTGTGCAGCAAATCGTGCAGAAACAAGAGTCCAGGACGTCTGTTGCAGTGATTTTTATGGCAAGGAGACAGCCTGCAGCACTGGAAAAGTGGAGGTTAGGAAGCCATTGAGACAAAGGGACTCAGAGTGTCGGAGAAGGAAAAAGGATTAACACTAGGATCTACTGACAACATCAGTCAGCGTTTCTCCTAGCTCACCTCATCCCTCAGTCTTCTGTTAGCCCGGAGAGCTGGAGAAAGAGAGCTTTCTTTCTGTCTGAAGGTCGTTGCCAGGTGATTGTGTCATCAACACCATTAAGACTCTGCTCTGAGCTCTGAAAGTGGCAGAAGATAATCTTTTTTGGTAAATGGATGTGGAAACCTGAGCTTTCCTCTGAAATCCTCCCTCACAGCTCACCTAACAGACCTCTCCGGGGGTGCCACAGTGCACACGTGGCTTTGGTCTCCCTCAGGGGGATGTCTGCCTAGCCTACCATGGCCAGAACTCTGCTTCTCCCCCACAGCCTCCCGGCTGCTCCTGCCTGTCTGTCTCCTTGGCTGGCCCCTGGCTGGGCTGCCCTGCTCCTCGGAGGTCTTCACCCCAAAGGGAGAGAGCTGTGCCTGGTGCAGGAGCTGCAGCCCCACAGCACCGGGGGATTGTGGTCATCGTCCATGGGGCACCCCTGACAGGTACCTGGGTGCAGCTCTGAGTTGCGAGGAGCGGGGAGGCAGGAGAGATGTGTCCTGGTGGACCGTGGTGCTTGATTGGTCAGTCGAAGTGCCATGAGGTGAAGCACAGCCCTGCTGGTGTGGCCTCAGGCCTTCAGCATCTGCTGTGAAGGTGTGGCTCCTCTGGTGTCCATGCAGCTGGGCTCTGGTACCCCCAGAGAGAGTGAGCATGCATGGGGCCACAGTGCCTGGTGTCCGCGTTGCCTTGTGGAGCAATGCCAAGCCCAGGCTGAGCCCTAAACTGTGCCCAAATGTTGCCTTAAGCTATGCCAAGCAGTGCAGGCCAGGGAATGGGCTGAGTGGATGGCAGCAGGACTTTTCCTCTTGGCAAGCCAGGCAGAGAGCTTCAGAGGAGCAGGCAGGTGAGACTTCTCCTCCCCCTGCCTGCCAAGGCTTCTGTCCATAGCTCTCAGCACTGCCCACTTCTCTCTGGGTCAGCAGCAGAGCTGACGGGAGGTGTTTTTAGGAAGCCTTCAGCCTTGTGCCTCAGTGCAACTCGTTGCTTCAAGCCAGCAGAGCTGAGGCCGTGAGATTTCTCTCAGTCTGCGGCACTGAAGCCTGGGCCCAGGTGCAAGCTGCTGTGGCTCAGTGTCTGAGCAGCAGGCAGATGTCCCCCAGGCTGGTACATGAGCCCAGCAAGGCAGAGGAGCTCCCAGACTGGTGCTCATTTTGGGGTTACTGCAGCTGGGAGCAGGGCTGGGAGCTCCCTGTTCTGTCCTGGCAGGGTGAAGGGTTGGGCTGGGCCAGACCTGTGGCTGCTCACCAGAGCTGTGGCTGCTGACAGCTGCCCCAGCACAGCTCTGCTGATGCTTTCTCCTCTGGTCCCTGACAGAAGGGAAGAAGCAGCCAGGAGGGAGGCAGCGTGGCAGTCAGCCCCTGGGCGAAGCAGGATCCAGGTTTAGGGGCTGGAGCAGTCCCATCGGCTGCGGTGCACAGCAAAGGAGTCTGCCCTCAGGCTGGAGTGGGGCCGGCAGGTGCCGGTGTCGCAAGGCCTCGCTAGGCTGTTGCTAGGTCGTCCTCTAGACTCAGCCAGAATCAAACGGACTGGAGCTGGGCCGAACCCAGTCAGGCAGCTGTACCCCAGCGACGGGCAAGCCTTGCAGTCCCTTGGCTCAGTGTGGCAGGCAGGCAGGGTCAGGCCTCCTCAACCTTCAGGGGAAACAATTTGCTTCTCATGTCCAACCTAAACCTCCCCTGGAGCAACTTGAGGCTGTCCCCTCTCCTCCTATTGCTTCTTCCTTGGGAGAAGAGACCAACTCCCACTTGACTCCAGCCTCCTTTCAGGGAGCAGTGAGCTCTCCCCTCAGGCTCCTCTTCTCCAAACTAAACCATCCCAGGTCCCTCAGCTGTTCTTCACCAGCCCTGCTCTCCAGACTTTTCACCAGTTTTCCCTACCTTTCCCTGGACAAGCTCCAGCCCTTTCAATGCCCTTCTTGGAGTGAGGAGCCCAAACCTGACCCCAGGGCTCAAGGTGCACCCTCACTACTGCCCATCATAGGGGCATAATCCCTGCCCTGCTCCTGCTGGGCTTCAGTGTGCAGAATCCCCGTGGCTGCCCTCGAAGAGCACTGCAGAAACTGCTCCTGGCCCAGCCCCTGGCAGCAGCAGGAGCTGAGGACACCCTACCTGAAGCGAGTGCCCAGGCTGAGCTCCGGAACCAAGGGCCTGTTGGTGACAATGGTGGTGCCGATGCCCATGGCCCGCACCGGGATGCTGTAGCCTCGGCTGTGCTCCACTTGCAGCTGAACCCGGGCCTGGAACTCCTTCATGTCAGCCAGGTTTGCTATGACACATACACACACCTTGCCCTCAGGGGGGATCACTTCTTGCCTGGGCTCAATCCTTCAGCAGGAGCCTTTGCCAGATTGCAAGACAAGGCAAGCACCAGCTGAGGCTGTCAGCCACGGCCTTGGCGCTCTTGCAGGCTCAAGGAGCAAAGATGGGAGGGGAAGGGACCAGAAAGGCTCCATTTGCCTACAGCTGAACTGGGGGTCTGCAAACAGCACCTCTGCAGGAGCTCACATACCCCCTGTGGCACCCTCCTCTCACTGACTCCCTTCATCACCCCTCTGTCTCCCAAGCCAAGGGACACTCATCCTCAAGAGAAGGTTATTTCCCCCTCCAGGCTCTTTGTGGTGAGGGCCAAGGAAAGCTACTTTCTCTCTCCTGTCTCCCCTGCAGGGGTGGCTTTGGGCCTTTGTCCACATCCAGAGGGAGCCAGGACTGCTCTAACCCCACTGCAGCAGCCACTTGGCTGGAGGATGCTGCTGGCAGCTGCAGAGCAACTGCAAAAGCAGTTCCTCAAAGCCCAAGCCCAAAGGCTTCTTGCCCAGGCATTAAGCAGTGCTGCTCCTCAGCTCCTGAAGGACTGCAGCTCTCAACTACCACCCAGCAGCAGCTGCAACCAGGTGGCCCAGGGCCCTCTACTGTGCCAGATTCAGCTGTGAACGCTTAGAGCAGGGCAGCAAAGCAACAAGCAGAAAGCAAGGGGCACCATGTGCCCTCTGGCTGTGGCCTGGGCTTCCCAAACACTCTCTTCCTCTGCTTTCTCATTGCCCTCCCTCTGTAGATGGGGGGAGAAGAGTGCTGCCCCCCCAGCCCATCTGAAGCACACCCAGAGGGAGCAATCTGGCAGAGGACACCTGCAGCCAACACTCCCTGGCCAGCAGGAAACATGCTGCCTTCGGCTCTGCAGCTCTCAAGTGTCCAGCATGATGGCTGTGGGACATACTCCACTCTTCAGGGCTGTGCATGGGACAACAGGCCCTGCTCACCCCAAGCTCTACAGTGTTCTAGGAGACCTTTTCCCTCTTGAACAGCAAGCAGCAATGTGATGGGAGGCTACACACGAGCCAAACACCAGCAGCATCCAGCTGAAGCAGCTGAGTTTCCAGCCTGGTGGCACTGGGTTAGGGCGGATCCCTCCCTTGGTAAACTCACTACCACGCAGATTTCTTTGTAAAGTCAGGAAAAAATGAAATTGTATTTCTTATAGTTTAAATATAACAATATAAGGAGAATAGAGTACTACAGGAATGTAATAACATTAGGGAAGATGGGGAAGCAGCGGCGAAGCAGCAAAAGCAGCAGCAGGAGAAAATAGCAGCAGAAGCAGCAAGGGGAAGGTCCAAGCTGTGCTTCCAGACATAAAGCTCTTGATGGTCCAATGAAATTATATTAACTTATCCATTTTTGCCATTATATGGCCTATCCCTAGAATGTTCACCTCTCCACTCAGAGCTTCCACTTCTAAGTTTCTCTGCTCTGAATTTATGTCTGAGGTAGAAATCTAGTTCAATCAGCCACATGCACCTCCAGCCTTCTCTCTGACAGAGCTGTATAAGCTGAGAAGTGCTTGGCTTAGTGTAAGAACTGCACGGCAACCACAAAAGCATCAGTGTGCTCTCAGCATTGTTCTAATCCTAAACCCAGAACACAGCCCTGTACCAGCTACTAGGAAGAAAAAGAATTCTGGTCCAAACCAGAGCAATACCTTTAAAACTATTGAACAGAGGGATTTAGTGTGGTTTGTATCTTGATTTTATGCACAAGAACATTAACTGGTATTATCTATGGTTCAGCTTCTAGATGGATTTGCACTTCTGAGAATGGGAAGAGTAAAGCAGAAAGGATAGGAAGGGTTAGTGTTTGCCTGTAAAAAGAGTGATATTGAAGTGGCTGTCTTCACCATGATGTTTAATCCCTGCTTAGCACCTGCTAAAGCTGTGACTCTTATGCTGGTGCCATAGTTCTCTTCAAAGGATTCAAGAGCTGCACGAGATGCTGATGTTCTGTAATGGATTTTATTTATCTACTCAGAAGAGGCTGAGAGACTTGTGGCTGTTTAGTCTCAAGAAAAGAAGACTGAGAGGGGATCTGATCAGTGTCTACAAATACCTGAGGGGAGAGTGTCAAGTGGATGGGACCAATCTCCTTTTGGTGGTGCACTGTCGTCAGACCAGGAACAATGGATGCAAACTTGAATTTAGAAAGTTTCACCTCAACATGAGGAGAAACTTCTTTGGCATGAGGGTGCTGGAGCCCTGGAGCAGGCTGCCAAGAGAGGTTGTGGAGTCTCCTCTGGAAACTCTCAAAACCTCCCTGGATGCACTCCTGTCAGACTTAGGTGATCCTGGTTTCAGGGAGTTGGACTCCATGGTCTCTGGAGGTCCCTTCCAACCTCTAACATTCTGTGATTCTGTGCAAAGTCGCTGAATTAAGCTCAGGAGGAGCTGCTCAAACATACACTTGCTTCTTCCAAAAAGACAGCTACTGGAGATGAAAATGTTAAGAATAATGCAGCTTTTGTGTTTTGAATTTACAAAAAAAAAAAAAAATTAAATACTTTTCATGTTTTTGATGCTTGTAATGTTTTTAAGTTAAACACAAAACTTTTCAACTTTTAGAAATTTGTTGAATTGCGATTGCAAAAAATGTGCCAGCAGCTTTCCCACGTGGTTGTAGTACATATTCAGTGCTGAAAATGTAGAACTGTGTTTGGTACTCCAAGTTACAGATGAAGGTCTGTTGTCAATGTACTACTGTATTTGCTTCCACTGAATGCTGAGGTGAGAGAGGCTGTTTTCAGCACTCAGGTCTTCCGAAGTATATTTTCTTACCCAAATGTCATATCTCAAGTGAGGATGTGGGAAAGAAGAGCTGGTGTGACAGTTCTGTTAAGCCCTGTGCGCTGCATGGGCTGAGATGTGGTAATGCCAAGCTCTTGCCTGCAGGGAAAAAGTAATTCAAACATCCCCAGGCAGTGCTGGCTGGCAGAGGGTAGCTCAGGTACAAGACAGTTGTAGGTGGAGGGGAAAGCACAGCCATGTTTGTATACAGAATTTCATGTGCAGTCAGAAATGAGGTGTAGACACAACGAGGTGTCTGGTGGGGGATGGAGAGGGCAGCTGGCAGGGTTTCCAGTATGTGTGAGGCTGTTCACTTATTTGCCCAGTACAGACAGGAGCTGAGGCTGTAAGAAATTATGTTCTGGTTTGTGTTCTTGCTGTGGGGATGCTGTGTGCTATTCCACATCTTTGAGCTTGTTTCCAGCCTGCACAGTCTGCAAACTGCAGGATACTGTGGAGTCAGAGGGTAGGCCTTGGGCAGAGCTGGGGTGAAACTAACTTCTCTGGTGGGTTTTAGATCAACCATACAAATGTTTTATCTATCAAGACGGGCATGATCTCTTGCTGGTGTTACTGTCTTAGATACCCTTTGGATGTTTTTAGTGTCCTCACATCACAAAGAAACCGTAGATGACACAGCATCATGTAGGTATATTCTCTTGTCTGTGTCTTAATTGTGCTTCATAACTCCTTGCTATGAGAATTACATCTGAAAAGATTTTGTAAGAGAAATAGAATCAAGACAGTTCATGCCTAGGAGTATCAGATGTTTCATGACAGAATCATGAAGGTTGGAAAAGACCTTTAAAATCTTCAAGTCCAACTGTAACCCAGCTACCATGACCACTAAACTATATCTTCAAACAAACATCACATCTGCATGCTTCTTGAACACCTCCAAGGATGGCAGCTCCACCACCTCCCTGGGCACCCTGTTCCAGTGCCTCACCACTGTCAGTAAAGATTTTTTTCCTAATATTAAATCTAAACTTAAACCCATTTCCTCTCATCCTGTCACTAGTCACTTGGGAGAAGAGGCCAACACCAGCCTCACTACAACCTACTTTCAGGTATCTATAGAGAGCAGTAAGATCTCTCCTTAGCCTTCTCTTCTCCAGATGAAGCAACTCCAGCTCCCTCATCTGCAAACCCTATGACAAGCCCTCCAAACCCTTCACCAGCCTCACTGCTCTTCCCTGGACACACTGCAGGACCTTGGTGTCTTTCTTATACTATGGCACCCAGAACTGAACACAGAACTCAAGCTGTGGCCTCACCAGGACTGAGGAGAGGGGCACAATCGCTTCCCCACTCCTGCTGGACACACTGTTGCCGATATAAGCCAGGATGCCTTTGGCTTTCTTGGCCACCTGGGCACACTGCTGGCTCATGTTCATCTGGCCATCCACTAGCACCCACAGACCCTTATCCACTGGGCAGCTTTCCAGCCATTCTTCCCCAAACCTGTACTGTTCCTTGGGATTGTTGTGATCAAAGTGCAGAACCTGGCACTTAGTTTTGTTAGATCTCATCCCATTGACCTCAGCCCATCAATCTGCAGAAACCAAGATCACTTGAAGATCTTCCTTTGATAATATTTTGTGTATTCTTAAACAGGTAGAATTTCACTTCCACAGCCTGTCATCTCATACTCTGAAAATAAGAGTAGTCTTTACATCTGCATCACTGGCTATGAGGAGCAGCTGAGGGAGCTGGGGTTGTTTAGCCTGAAGGAGGCAGCTCAGGGGGAACATTATTGCTGTCTACAACTACCTGAAGGGAGATTGTGACCAGATGGGGGTTGATCTCTTCTCTCAGGGACAGAATGAGGTGACACAGCTGTGACAGGACAGGTTTAGGCTGAATATTAGGAAGAAGTTCTTCCCAGCAAGAGAGATTGGCATTGGAATGGGCTGCCTGGGGAGGTGATGGAGTCACCATCCCTGGAGGTGTTTAAGAGGACACTGGATGAGGCACTTGGTGCCATGGTTTAGTTGATTAGATAATGTTGGGTGATAGGGTGGACTTGATGATCTTAAAGGTCTTTTCCACCCTGATTGATTCTGTGATTCTGAGGAGATTCAGCATCTATGCCACATTCATCCTCTGCTGTGCCGTGTACCTTTCTCAGGTATGCTTCACGGGCTTTGCTTTTGTCAGCTCTTCCTTGAGTTGAACGGAGAACAGATAAAAAAAATACCTGTGTTCTGCTGCTCAAATTAATCTAGAGATTTCACCCCCACTGAGTTACAAAATTTGCAAACCAATCTGCAGTCCTGCACAAGGAGTAGGATGGCAAAAAGATCTGCGCCTGCACAAAGCTCTGATTTCTTTTTATCACTCACTTCAAAGAACACAGATAAGTGCCAGAAGGAATAGAATTAATCTTCTTCAATGCAAGGCATGAAAGAAAATTAAACAGAAAGTTGTTGAGCCTATTTTATCTGAGAAATCAAAAAAAATAAAAAATGCTTGCACTAATATCAAATTAGTTGTTTACAGAGGTCTGTTATGGGTTTGTGATCATCCCTGAAAGAAATCACCACAGTATTTTCTAAAGGCTCAGGCAGAAGTATCACTCCATTTTCTTCCTGGTACAAACAAGACTGTTAAAGCTGAAGACCAGAGCTGAGACACCCTGTTTGATAAATTTTTGGCAAATAGTTTACCTATTGGAAAATGCAAATGAAACAGGCTTCTAAAAAAATTAATTGTTGTGTGCTGAACTGTTCATTGATTTCATCTAAATATATTCCATTGTGAGGTATTTTGTTTACATTTACATTTGAAAAGTAAACGAAACAAAACAATCTTGATTTTGCTCAGTCCCAAACTATCAAAGCTATATACCTCACAAGTAGCAGAGCAGAACTTGTCCTCTCCTTTGAGTTGGTGACACAACATGTGAGGCAGCAGTGTGCCCACTGTGTCTTCACCAGCCTCTGAAGAAGATCAGTGCCGGCTACTGCACATGGGGAGAGTCCTGATGGATTTAGAGGTGCAAACACATGTTCCTGCATGGATCTATAGAAGCTGCTGCATCTTGAGGGAAGACAAAATGCAATTTACAGGAGATATTTCCTATTTTCTAAACCCTGTTGGTTCAAACCCCACCATAGGAGAAGCATCCTTGCCTTATCTCATAGTTTTATCCCATTGCCACTCTCATGGTGCCTGTATCTGAGACAGAAGCAGCCACAAACCCTGGTTAGCCAGTGGGAGCTGGCCAGACAGGCAAAGTGCTAACACAAGGTTGTAATTGTTTATGTCCATAGGTTTTTCTGATTAGAGATATAACAAGCAAAAAGGTTTTAACTCTAGTTAATTCCTCAGAGTTCTTGGCTTGTTGAGCAGCAGTGCTGTGTCTGTACCATCTGGCTGATACCTGGAACAATGATACGTTGAAATAAGGAGCAAAAACCTGAATGAAAAGTGAAGAACAGAAGAGATATCCTAACTACAGTGGTCCTTACCACCCTCTCAGCACTAACACATTCATCAGCTTCACCTTTACACCAGTTTTATGTATTGAATTGTGGTGGTCAAATAATTATTTTCATTTTTTTAGAGGAAAAGAACAGAGATACAGATTCTTGTGCAAGAAACACCCCAAAGCCTATTTGGGGAGCACAATAACAAATTCACAAGGAGAAACCCAGACAGTGTGATCTGTAACAATAAAAACAGCTAAATGTCAATGCATCAGATTAGCTTCAAAAGTAGCCTGCAAAATCCTGTTTCCAGTAGTTTCAAGCACAGTTATTTGTGTGGCATAGCTGGAAAGGGCTCTTGGGCAAAGAGTATTTCTAAACAGACACAGAAAAATACACTGTGCCCTGTCTTTCTGGCAAATATTTGGTTAAATGCATGTTCTTGTGAATGTACCCTGCTCTGCTGTTGTTAGCACTAGGGATTTGTCATTGCAGATTAGAGGATAAAATGGTTTGATGTTTCCAAAGGCAGGGGGAAATCCACCACTTTGTTCCTGAATGCCAGTTGCAGGAGGGTTCTGTATCATTGTCAGCCAGAATGGGAGGTTTATTCCTGATGCATACTTGAAACACAGTAAAAAAGCACAAATGATGCTTAACTTAATGCCACAGTCATTGCTGTCAGATGAGACAGATCCATGTACACAAAGGGTGGCTGCAGCAGTGTGACCTGTATCTGTAGGGAGCCTTGCATGACCCAGGGATCCAGGCAATTGGCTGGCAAGATTCAACACTGGTTTTATTTGAGTATCAAAAATCCACTGGAGTTTTTAGAAGTACGAGAGAATAAACAAAATGGTCTTTCACCAGATATCCCATATGTGCTCTGCCAAGAAGATTGCTAACTCTTTTTTGCTGGTTTGGGAGGTAAAGAGGCTGCAATCACTCTAGAAAGACAGTTCTGGGCAGGCAATGGTTCAAAGTGTCCCACAGCTACAAATTTGCTTTATTGAAACAGCCTACAGTTAAATCTGGAAAATTTTGCTGGTGGGGATGCCTTAAGAACCAGCACAAGAGAGAATAAGGTGTGATGGGGAAGCTCCAGCAACTTGGGAACTGCCATTGGAAAAAATAAATATGACTGCAAATTTCTTGCAGGCAAATGGGTTTTGGAAGTAACTGACCTAAAAATAAACTAGAAAACATTAGGAAACACCGACATGAACTCTCAAAGTCTTCCAGAGTGCAGTTGCTCTGTATTCAGCACCTGGCTGCCTGTTCATGTGCTCTGCTGTAGTAGTGCTTTTCTCGGCTGCACCACAGCCAGGTGCTGTTGCGCTGTGGCAGAGGGACAGGGCTGGCAGAGATCTGAAATCTTTTTATTTTCTGGTTTGCTCTCTTTGGAGAACGTGTTTGTCTGCCAGCTCCCACACTCAGCCCGCACTCAGCCCAGCTGCTGCTGCTGCTGCAGGCTGCGGTGCATGTGCTGGTTCAGGGACTCCCTGCCTGCCTTCCATATTAATATCCTATTATTTATATAAAAGAGAAAACCAGAGAATACTAAACAACGGAAAAAAGACTGAAAGAGACTAATCTTTCCTTTCTCTTTTCATTCCCACCCTGCCCCTACATTCAGAGTGTCACGTTTAGTTTATCCAGGCAGGATGCAGAAGGCTCCTGGTTGAGTCCCTGTTGGATAACAGCATGAGCTGGTGTGATGGTTTGGGAGTTCCCTGCTCCCCCACACTTTGTAAAATCACCCAGACTAGACTCAGTCAGCTGGAAGTTAAGGACTGAAGCTCTATTTACAGCTTAGCACAATGTACAAGCTGTACAAGCACAATGTACAGGATATATACACTATATACAGCAA